>JAMKCH010024559.1:0-18966 GCA_023653785.1 Ophioderma brevispina
GACAACATTGGACAAAGTAACTCTTGTCTCCTGCCTTAAAGAGACACTGGCACATTTGAAAAAAGGCTGCGCCCGCAAGATTTTCAAAACTTGATATTTTTGCATGGTTGTAAATCTTTTATATCACTTAGCCCTCCCTGAAATGATTAAGACCAATCAGCTTCCTTATGGTAAACAGAACCGAGTTATAATTACTGTCGCCGGTGACATTATTCACAGATGACGGAAATGGTGTCTAATCACAAGAAAACGCACGCCTTATGCATGTTTTCCGCAAGCATGCACCCTCTTTGACTGTTGTGACTTTGTGGTTTTTAATATCAATGCGTACGAGTCTTTGATATTCATGGTATACACATTGTTGTAAGTTATGGAAAACTTGAAGTTAGCCTACAAATTACCTGATTGTCTGTAACCTCTTATTAACGTCCCTATCTGTTTTTCGAGTATGTCAGTATTTATGTGTAAAATGTTCTGTATTCTTCCAATGGCTAGACTATCATTTGACAAATTGAAGAATTCCTATTTTGTAAAATTGTGCAGTGTCGCTTTAAGGAAGGCGTTCCATAAAATATTCACTCCCAGCGCTACTCTGTAGTACCAGCACCATCTATATCATTACACAGCCCTGCACAACCATGTTTTGTCATGGCCCCCAAAAAGAAACAAAAGTAAAAAATGACAACAAGCAACAAAACAACCCCTTAAAAATCAGAGGAATAGAAGGGGCAATTATTCATAACAAAGCCTGTTTGAATGTACCTATCACATCGGTATCTGTCGATTGATTTTCTACCCACGGCAACATAAGTACACACATACACATAGATATATCTTCCACACACACATATAGATCTCAGTTAAAATGAGTACCTAATATCATAGAATCTCACTCATACAAAACCTCATGGCACGGCATAGTCCATCATCCATGTACAAACAAATGTACTGATTAACGAAGGGTATACTTAAAATATCCACAGCAACTCGAACATGATTTAAAAGCACACCTCATTTCATCAGTTGGAGTTATGTTCCATGCTGCATGCATTTGTAAAAATACTCCATGTACAATATGTACTTGATGTCTTAAAAGCTTGAGCTATTGAAATAGATTTTTTTGTTGCATAATAGTTTTATTTCCAAAATTTTGGCTATGCTTTCAGCCATCTTTTGCACATTCTGAAAATATTTTCAATGCTATTTGGATTGCTCTATTGATCTTGGATTCTTATACAATGGCGAGCTACTTTTTGTCCATTTTTTAAATAAAATTGTGGAAAATTTCCACCATTAGTAAATTGTTTTTGTTTGTGTAAACTTCGACTCACAAGCAACATGACAACAGTCTGGGCAGACCACTCTCGTAACACCAGGAATTAGGTGAATGGTGAGGTAGATGATGGCATGTGCTAAAGAAATTTGTTCAATTAAGACCAAGATAACTTTGTGGGTTCTCTTTTGTGTTGTATGTTCTGCAGTGACACAGCCAGGTGGGGCAGAGGAAAAACAAGGCAGTTCTCGAACCACAAGTGTCTCCTGTTGCATGATCACTTGTTTAATGAAAAAGTTTGGCTTGATGATATAACGTGAGTAAATGCACTGGGGTGAAGTGTTATGTTTTTGTAGCCTAAGTGGCAGTTTCATAAAGGTAAAACAAAAAAGGTTAACTGAACATCTAAAATATGCAAATTAGCTAATGAAAATGCATAATGCAATTTCAGCCAATCAACACGATATTGGTGGCACGCTCACTCTATCACCCTACCAAATTGAAATTAAATCGGGCCGAGCGTTTAACCTGCAAAGCATTTTTTAAACCAAAATTCTGAAAAATATGTAAATAACTAATTTAAAAACTGAAATAAGCTTTGTGAATGTACCAACACATGAATTGTACCAGCCAAAGTGCAATTTGTTTTTTTTGGCTCTCTGCGCTCGCCATATTGCAAATTTTTTACCGTCGCCTACAAAATTTGAGATGGGGGAGGGGGAGTAGGAGTAGGACATCATCCAAAGACAGTATAGTATTTGGGGAGCAGTGCTTTATTCAATATCCCCCCCTCATATTCATTGCACCCACCCTCAAAACATATGCACCGACAGAACATCACGGTTGGGGAGGCACATTACCACCCCCACCCACCTCTTGACTACGCCACTGATTATAATTTCATTACAGAAGCCTCAAACCACTATTATCACCTCACTTCAATCACAAAGTGTCTTCAGTGGCTTCTCTTCAAATACTCTCCTTTAGTTGATGCCTTTAACTCAAATACATACAACTCACCAATATTAAACTCCTCATCAGACATAACCCCATTCCAGAAAATCACTTGTCCCCAGTACCACACCACACAATAGGGTTGGAGACTCAGCATTGAACAAAATATGCTTTTAACTATACAAGCTGTCCTCCCTAATAAAAAATCTGGCTTCACATTGTTTTTGACTGACAAAGGCAATTCTGTCAAGCTTTGAGAACAGAGATATGCTGAGACATGACCTGGTTGAATCTAAGAGGCCTAACATTCACAGTTACAATTTGAGTAATCAATACAAATTGGTCCAGTGCACAGCATATACGATTACAAATTTTGTGTTTGAACTTTTGATTGAAGCAGTACAACAGAGTCTGTCCTACAAAACACATTTGTCGTGCGTTAAAGTCAACAGGACACTGACATTAAATGATTCCCTTGTTTAAGTTAATGATGAAATCACTAAAAATAACTTAAAAATGTCCAAACTTGCCGTATTTGTGCTGGTACTAAAATTCACATGTTTAGTGCTAATTCTATGCCAAGAATATACAATCATAAAAATCCCGCCCTGCTGAACAAGATTCCCACGTTGTAGGTTCCCTTCTACCCAGGTTATTTCTTCAACATTTGCAAAAGATCTGGGTCATCCCCGACCGGTTTCACAAGCAAAAAGGGGCATGAAATACCACACTTCCTTAGAAATACATCACATCTGAGAGTTTTTACTGTTCTTTCCAACATTTCATACTGGATCCGGGTTTCCAACCGGAAATCATTTTTTACCGAAATTCCTATCCCCACAATGCACCAATGATGTACGAGTAGATAAAATAATAGCGCATATATATTCTATGGTGTTTGTGTCATACGGTCATTTTTCTGTCATAACTGTGCGAAAACGTTTGCTGTACATAAATTTTACCAGTAACGAGTACTCTTTGATTGCCTTGGAATTTTTGGGCCACAAAATGTGCGCGTAGTTTAAAGGAGGCGCACTAAACCGCGAGCGTGCATGGAGTGATGTCATATCTCCTCGTACATCGTTGGTGCATTGTGGGATAGGAATTTCGGTAAAAATGATTTCCGGTAGGAAACCCAGGATCCACCTATTATGGACTCTGTATACAATAATGATGCATGACATGAAACCATCTTCTGCCTGCGCACTTATTTTGAATCAGAAAACATGAAATGGTGCTTTTTTTGCATGTCAGTGGTACGATCTAAATTCTACCCTTTTCTGATATTCCTTATGCAACGTTAATGGGGAGATTGATACTCGTATTTACGGTACTCATAGTCCAATCTTCAGAAAAATGTACGATCGTAAAATTAGCGGCATTTTTTCTGCCTTGAAATCTATATACCAAATGATCAGTGGCATAGCTAGGGGGAAAGGTGAGCATATGTGTATGCCCTGGGTCCCACACACTAAGAAAAAATTACCTGTGAATGAGATAACTGAAGCTCTCTAATTAGGCACTCAAACATACTAAAACTGAGCGCTTCCGGGGACGTTTTGTAAATTTCTATATCTCAAGATAAGGGCATTTTTTTTTGCTAAAAATCATGATTTTGGGGAGAAATGCCCATATCTTGAATTAATGGATATTTTGGGATGACACCACATCCAGGAACTGAAACTATATGAGGAATTAAACTAACGACAAAAATACACACTATTGGTTGTATTTGTTTTATTATGGCTATGTATCAAGCAGATGGATTTTGAGACAGATTTAGCCACTTTTGAGCTATCTATGGAACCTTCTTTAATGGGCTACTTTATCATGCTTAGAATGTTTAAAAATGCTGTAAAAAATCTCTTCCGTAAGCTACAATTTAAAATTACATGAAGGCTTTACCCGGCACCCTTGCCCAATTTCCATTTTATTCTGGGCCCATCTGAACTAAAAATCTCATTGTGTAAGACTCAGGGATTTGAGTCGGTAAGCAACCTAATCCTCGAGTGAACATAACCCTCCTAATTTTATTTGCCTTCGATAAATTTTACAAATTGCCGGATGGTCCGTGAAATGTAAGTGCTTTGTAGATATGCAACAAAAAAAGGGCAGATAAAATCGGCGATATATCCTGAGGAATCTTGATGTGGGACCCGATGTGTGACAACCTATTATATTAATGTCCATGTACTTTATTGAAGGTTATCCAGAATATGAAATGCAGTCCCTATTGATTTTACTACATGATGGATTGCGCGGCCCTTTTATGGCAACAGGGCGTACTGAGTTACGCCCTTTTTTTTTAAGCTTGAAAGGGCCACCTGCAAAAACCATGCATTATGGGATACATTTGCTTTTAAATGTTGAGCCTACGATGCTAAAAATATTTTTACAAAATACTATCCCATAATGCATTGTTTTTTGCGGACAACCCCCCCCTTTCAAGGCAAAAGGTGTAACTTGAGTTACGCCCTTTTGCCATCTCCTGGCACTGTCCAGAGCCGAAACATGAAAATATTATGAAAGACGATTTTATGGTGCCTGGGTAGAAAGAAAAGGATATTTGGTCTCCGAATACCTAAGAAAAGTGGACATCCTTTATAAGCCTATGGATGGAACATGGTTCAATCTTTTTTTTTTGTGTGACTGAAGTAATTTTTTAACATGGCTCACGAAAGGGTAAAATCCAGGTGGATCGGCTGTTGCAACATTGGAGGGTCTCATTTTCAGCCTGCTGATTATCGCAATGTCTCCTTTTTTCGTGTCATTTAGGTATAATTGTTGGCAATTGGGGGGTGACATTTTTTTCACAATTTCCTAAAATTTAATTGGAAAATTATCCAATTTCCTCTCAGTCCAAATTCCCAAATTTTCTATAGTTGAAATTTTAAGTATAACTGCATTTTGTGTTAAAATTTGCCCAATCCTGCATCAGGTTATAGGTCTATGAGACTTTTTTTTCTTGCGGGGGGGGGGGTGGGGGGGGAAAGTGGTACGCGATATGGCCTACTTCCAGACTCTCCTCAAATGCACATCCCTAACCAACCAAAAGATGATTATTTATTTTCTTTGATGTATTTCGGTGCAGTTTGCACGAAAGTAATGACTGAAATATCCAATTTTTGTCCTTATTTAAAGGTTGATTTTTGTATCTTATAATTGCAAGGTATATTATGAACCTCATGTAACTTGTTACCAACATGCACAAATCTGATTTTTGACAATTTTTCTGATGTTTCAGATTTATAAGTCACTGATCGTGCCTTTAATTTCATTCCCGTCAAGGCTTGCTGGGGATGTTCATAGATGTGCTGAACATGAACCTCATATGAAACATGAATTCTTTGCATGCAACTTCTTTAACATGCCTAAACATATCATGCATGAGTTAATCTCGAAATGACTTCAATTAAATAACCATGAAGGCTTTTCTTTCATTAGTGTGAAAATCCATTTTGAATTCATGGCCTCGAGAAACTAAGCGAAGGAGAAGATGAAAGTAGGGTGTCAAGTCTCACTCAAACATAGTAATCATGTATGCATCACTTCCCCTAGATATCTGTGGGGTATTACATGATTTGTATGAGGATTTTTCAAAAAATGGGATTCCAATCTACTCTGAGATTTAAAAAAATCCCCCCTTGCATCGGACATCAACAGACTAGTGATTGAACGTTAGTTGTCCGTTTTGTCAGACAGGCTTCCGTTACCATCCTGTACTCATCAGTTAAACTCCGGTGATGTACGGTGAGGTAACGGTGGACCAGAGAGATACGAACTCTGGATGTGAACGGATCAGACGGGTGGAGTAGGATATGTAAATGTATACTTCAAATCCCAGCTGTAAACCCGTCACTTGGATCCGTTAAAAGACATGAGGAGATTCCAGAAAGAAGCGCCCCAAGTGTCTTCGAACCCCGGTTTTTACATACTTGGAATGCTTACCATATGCATATTGAATCAAACCTGAAGTGAAAAAGCGAACACGCCGTCTTCTTTAGTAATAAGATGCTGATTGTCGTTTCTGTCGTGCACGACAGAAGTCAAAAGCAGGTGTTCTGTGGGGAAAGATTGCGATAGCAGGCAAAGTTCAAAACAATGGTTTGCGGTTTTCTGTTTACACCTGTTTGTCCAATAAACCTGCCAAACGTTATGCGGTAGGTGGTCTACAAACTACAGTGAATTTAGAGAAACTCATATCCTAAAAAAATCTCATCCTGTCACTTAATGTTAGTTGCATGACGCCTTTCCGTACTCGTGTGGTGTTTTTTTAGTTAACCAAAGTTTTCTTAAATTCCCGGGTTTGTCCATGTTAAAGAGGGTGGCGGATTTTTTTTATCGCAAGCCATAAAGGCCATAACGTATTGCTTGGCAAAACGCCGTTGCGACGAAAGTAGAACGCGGTTGTGAGAATAGTAGCGACGAGTTTGCGGACTTGCGGCAACTTAACTTTCTCGCAACGCATTGCCGAAAAGTCGCAAGCGTGCCGAAATGTCGCAAGTGTGACGAATAATGTCGCAACACGTGTGCGGCAATACGGTTTTAAGCCTTATGGCTTGCGATCGCGGATCACCTCACAATCAGCAATAACTGTCACGGGCCGAACTTTGCGGTTCATAAAACCAAACAACGAGCATTAAAGCCCCTACCCAATGGGTAAGGCATGGCAGGTTGTTTATCTTAAATAATAAATTAGACCACAAAAAAACTGAGATAAACAAAGATTTTAAATTCCAAGCAATATTAACTATTAAACTAGTTAATCTCAAATTATTTGTCTTCGTCTATATGGCACTGAAGTTGATAGTTAATCATTTAGAAGAACTTACAAGTCAATCATGCAAGCAAGGGTTGATCATCCATCGGCAAAACAAATAAACTTGCCGATGACGATGAAAATCAAACCCCCATGGACAGGACTAACGAAAATTGTTTTAAACATCAAACGACGGAATCCAAAAATAAAACATCACAATGAACGAGTACACACATTAACAAGACAAGTAACCACTATGACAAGAGGCACTTGATGGCTATTAAACAATATCCAATTTAAAGAGGAGGAAAAAGAGCAAGGGAGACAATGTCAGCTGTAACTATATTAAATTTAAAATAAACTAGTACCCTAAATGTTATAAAAGCTAACCTACTAGGCCTACATGGCATTTGACGTGCCATGCATACAGGCCGGCACTCGTTCAACCTTTCACGCACGAAAGCGTGATTCTTAAACAAGTTTCACAAATTACACAAGTGCAACAAATAAAGGAACGAGTTTGCCGGGGTTCTATTTACAATGGCCTAGCCACCCAAAACGCCAAACATTAAGTGCGAAAGAAATTACCAACGCGATCATGAGCGGGGCTCTAGTTACAAAATCGCCCAGCCACTCACGATACAAATTTGCAAAACACACCGAATTTCAACTCGGCAACAGTATTCAAAAATCGCGACAAAATGCTTATGTCCGCACGACCACCACCAGCATAGGCCTACAAAATTATGATATACGTATTTGCACAAACTGCGAGCTCAAAATTACACCGAACCGTCTGTCATCACGACAGAGACAGACATTTTAACACGCTGCATCCAAATGACGCAGCAATAAATTAAAATTTGGCACTTCAACTGGTTGCACATGCGCATTATGGAGTTCTATGTTTTATAACTTGAAACCCTGCACGAAATGCAAACTCGGAAGCACAGAATTTCGTACCCGTTTATGTCCCAAAATTTTACCTCCCGCATTTGCATAAATTTCAATCTTCACCTATTCCAAAAAAAAAAAAAAAAAAAAGTACCAGTTTATACCCAAAAATTTATAATAACCCAACACAGCATTTGCATAAATTTCAATCTTCACCTATTCCCCGAGGTCGGCGTGTTTGCGTCCAAATAAATAAAATCAAAACGACGTCTTTTCCTAATGTAGAACAGAAAATAAGCACAAGTGAGATTTCGACAAGTCTCCGCTTCACTCACATCAACTTGTCTACGTCTCAATAATAACGGGATACTAACGCCACAAATAAAAAGGTGGGAGTCCTGCCACAACTCCCGGGCTCTGCCACAGCCCATATAAAACATGTTAATTGAACGCAAACTTTGTGCAATGACTTTAAAATTAGGGATATAGGCTTGGATTTAATCTATACAAATTACCCCAAAAATGTATAAAAACAAATAAAAACTTTAACCCCCCAAAACATTTTAACTTAATAAAGAAAAAGGCCCCGCCCACTAAGAAAAACACGAAAACCTGCACCCCCGAATTTGCACCACCCTGCAAGGTCTCTTATAATCAAAACAATAACACCACAATGCGAACAGGTGCAGCACAGCCGATAGTCTGGCCTAAATTTAACCAAAAACCAGATATGATTATGAGTGATGTGATGCAGTGCACCAGCACATGGACTATATTTTTAGCCCCTATTTTGGCGTGGCACACGATTTATGAAGTGTTTGTATACCGAACCCGCAAACACGTTGGGTATGCAAACGAGGCAATGAGGCCATGCATCTACCCGTAGCACACGGAAATACTTTTGTACAGTCCATATCTGTGCTAATCCAGAAATCTAGTTACACGGGAGAGCTGCCAATGCCGAACTACGATATAAAATATGAAAAAAAATACGGAAACATAAACCTGTCCCAGACAAACATGTCATGGCCACGACTGACCATGTCGTCACCGATGCAACTGTTTGCCACACAACCGCCGCATGATAAATTGCAGACTTATGCAGCCCGCACTTTTTGCACCATGCAAATAACTGCTTTCAGCACATAATTCAAATTACAGGCCTATAAGACGCGTACCGTAAAACTCATTACACAGCTCAAATTACAAATTAATCCTAAGCCCTAATGTTAAATTAATCACCTTAAAAAACAACCTAAATTTACCTTAAATTAATCTAACCTAAATGTACCTAAATTAACAAGCTATGATCAGAGAATTAACAGATAATTTGGAAAGGTAACAATAAATTGCACAATAACCAACAACATAAACTCACATACTTCGCCTTACATCCACACACTATAATTTGCCATACACACAGTCTGGTACATCCAACCCTTACACTGGCCTAACAGTTCACTGAAGCAACAAGGACACCACACAAACATGAGGCTCACAGAACAAAAGAAAATACAAATGTCACAATGAAAGGAGGAATGCAAGCAGATATAACAAAAAAGAAAGGAGAGAGCATGAGAGCAGAGATTACACAAGAGGATTATTGAACAAACAGAAGCCAACCAAACGCAACAAAGAGTGGGAAACTTTAACAGCAGATGATTGGTGCAAATAAAATATAACCCAATCATTATTTTACAAAAAATATAACTTTGTGACAATACTGCTGTGTGAGGATTTATTGGAGCAAAACATAATTGACCGGATGGCCTTCCTGACGTCAATCCACAGTTATCGGCGGTGGGCCTAGCCTTTGGGCAACTTTGCCCAACATGCAAGGCAGCATGTGCTGGATGGCCGCCAAGCTCTCCAGAGCCGACGCCCTTGTAGGTAGATCTTCTTTTTCATTACAAGGGTAACCAGCTAACCTCCTCATCAGATTCCTTAGAAAAACCCTATGGGGGTGTCAGTTAGACACCGATGACTCGGCCCTCGGACAAGTAGTACTGGTTACAAGGTTACAGTAGCAGGCCCTCAAGGCAAAAAGGACTGCAAAGGAATCGTTTGTCCACTTGCTTCCATGTTCATTCGGTGCTCATCATCATGGAAAGTTTAGTTGACACTAACTTTTTTATGCGCTGCTTATCCATCGGGTCAGTCGCATCTGTTTATCCACTTTGTTTTCGTCCTTTTCATGGCTGGATCACCTTATCTTAGACGACCATCCACAATGGATTGACCACTGAGACCAAGATTTGTTGGAAATCCATGCTTATCGTTGCAACAGTCCCGTACGGTTACTGCAGCAGTAGAGTAAATTGTGTCTGATAAAGACATTTGTAGCACCAAAACGAACTAAGGACAGAATTAGATTGACAGATGGGATAAAAAGCACCTAAACCACAATACACTTAAAGGTGTGTGAGTTACAATATGCTCATCCACCCAAGGACACAGAGTTCAGTGGGTTGCACTTGTACATACATTGAAATTGACATGAACTTATGTGATCTGGGTATCATAATCATACCCAAAAACAGGGGTGGATTTATAAATACACGGGTGAATGGAATGGTACTGAACGTGCCAAGGAATTGAGATTTACTTGCTCATAGTGCTGTCCCCTACTTACTCCATAATTGTAGATTTTGTATCAGAAGAAAGTTCCACATTTTTTTCATTGGGGCCAAATACACCCCATTTTGAAAAAAATCCATCACAACAAGAGCACTACATAAAAAGTGATAAAATCACAGGTCTGGCATTCTCCCAACCCCTGGTAATGGGCTGGGGTGAAATTGTTTACAGACATAGAAGTGAAGCAAAGAGCAGTGCAGGCCCATGGTCACATAATTTGTGGGTTTCCAGATGCTCCCGAAGCAATTTGGGCCGATTTTGAGCTATTTTGACAGTGTGCTGAGCAATCTCGCAATAAAACAAATATTTCTTTGGTACAAAATTGTGAATTTTTTATTTTTCATAGGGTTTGAAGCAAAATACAAAATTCAGCCAATATTTTATATTGAAAGGTATCTTTTTTCTTTTTTTTTTTTTCTTTTTTTTCTGAGCAAATATTAAAATCGCTTTGTTTTCTTTTTAAACATTCGTAGCCAAATTACAAGGTATTGTACTATTGGGCATCAAATCTATATAAAAATCACTACATATGACACAAAATATGGATACTCAAAATCTCTCGAACGTGCCCCTACCAGAAAATGATCCGCAGTTTCTCTTATCCAACAAACACAACAACAAAATCAACATAAAATAAGCAGCTGGAGAGAACAAGCCATATAACGATATCAAAAATCTGTGTGATGGGCTGATTTTTTATTTCCTGAATAAAAGTCCAAGGCCTAAGATGTTTTTCTGTTAATCCATTGTCCGCATATATTGCATATTGAATATCAACACTCGCCGTAGAGTGCAACAGGTTGTAAAGTGCAATAGCTGCCAGTTGTTAGAAATTCACCAAACACACTTACTATGCAAAGTCCTGTGGTCAGTGGCTCTTGAAATGGTTCTTCAGGCAACTGTGTCACCTGAAGACCATTTCAAGAGCCACTGACTCAAGCAACGTTAAAATGAATTGTCCTACACATGGCAGCACACGCTGCATCAATGGCAGCTAATGCACTGCGGACCTTGTTGGACTCACATGACGATATAAGGTATAACGGCTGCGTTGCTACTATTTATTAATGGTCTATGTTTCATATCCCCCACTAAGAAAAAAACCTTTGCTGTTTTCTTTATTGTACAGAATATACACTAAAATGAAATTAAAAAAAAAAAAAAACACAACATTCGTGACGTGTTCATTAATAAAATTGTATCAATTTATATATTGCTATTGCCATCTCAAACCGGGTTCAGTCCCTTTCAAAATGCGCCACGCAATTAGGAGTTACTCCTTTCTTTTCTATCAATTTCAAAATCTCAATTTCAATGTTCAATGACAAGAGTACCAAAATGACCCAAAACAAAAATAAGGATTTTCCTTATTTTAGAGGGATATGAGGAATATCCTAGCAAATGTGTTGCATTTATTTTTAAGTCCTTTGTAGTTTAAATGCCATAATGTATTAAACACACGAAGTGGATAAGCCAAAATGCCATCTTTATGTAATTAAAAAAAGATGATATAGTATTTTCCGTCATGTCCGACAGAAAAATTGCACGAATTCCCTATAGGGCTGACTAGCTAGGAGAGCAAACAAATTCATACCTTAGATCTTGGTGATTCTGTTCTCTTTTTTGAACCAATTTCTCAAGGGACGGGCAGAAATAAGAATTTTCAGCTCAGCCCCTGAAATTATGGACAGGGGATGCTGATTCGAATTAGAAAATGGTTCTTTAATGACAAATATGCAACTTTTGAGAACTACCATTCACAGGTATAGTTACTAGACAATAACAATGCAACTGTGCACAAATCTCCAAATTTGGAAACTTGGACGGGCACTCTTTAAACAAGTAAAAAACTCTAAAAACAAAACTGTCAATGAATTCAATCCATGAACACTCCATATGGCCTTGGGTCAGAATTCTTATAGCAATTGATTTTTGTGGCACAAGAAGGGAATCTAGATTTTCAAAGAATGCCCCCTGTAATCGGCATACACAATAACCTTTGATCCAAACCTGTGAGCACCCCCCGTGGGGGCCTTGGATCAGTGGTCTTGTGACTGATTCTCTCTGCAAACACCGGACTCTGAAACTTCAACCTTGGAAAATACTGTAACACATGCAAACGACCAACATGTCAGAAGGTGGCCCACAATTATTGCTTTAAAATTAAATGAAATTTTGGGATGAGCTTTCTAGTCCATGTAATTTATAAATAATAAATTTGCTAAATCTTTTCTTGACATATTTGGTAATATGTTATTTACCGTACAGATAAAAACCCATAGATGCCCTTCCAATGAAAAGAACTAACTCACGAGTTAGTTCTGTACATGAAGATTTTACAGATGTAAATGGTCAGATTGCGAAGTGCAACTGATTTATACAGTCAGAAAGATGTATCTGAATTTAATGACATTCTTAAATCCAATAGTTAGTTTGTCAACACTTACTTGCCGTAGAAGATGGCAAAGTGTTTCTTCCAAGTGGGGAAAATGATTAAAACGGCAGTTTTGCCAATACAGTGGCAAAGACCTGTGCATCCCATTAAATAATTGCTCACAAGTGCACTTTAGCAGAAATTTCCTATCCAATAAACTGTTTACATTTGAGAACTTGATGAGATAAAATGAGTTGAATGCTTATAATGAGTTGGATTTATTGTAATTAACTTTCTGGGGTTTTTAAAGGTGCGACGAGAGATTTGAGGGCACCCACATATTGTTCATAATAGCAAATTTCAATAGATTAGACACTAAAAGATTTCTTACCTAGTATTTGGCTACAGAAATGTTGAAGAGAGAGGAAAAAAAGTGAAAAAAATAAAAAAAGTAAAAATATAAAAAACATAAGTGAATTTTGTATTTGCTCCTATACGATAGAATATCACAAATTCTGTAACCAAAAAGAAACAGTTCTCAGCTTAATCCTTCAGATGGGGATATTTATGACAGAAAGCTTTAAACGGGCAAAAATCAGTACTTCGATTTTTGGCGGGGAAACCTGATATGTGAAATCTCTCGTTGCAACTTTAGTTAGAACGGACTGTACAGTGTGCTAGAATGACAAAATGCATCTTCATTGCTACACCCAATTAGTGTTTTTACAAATTGTCTCCTGTCACTGAATGTCCAATACATCCTAAACCTGGTGGGCTTTAACTAATTCACACACATCATCAATGCTTACCTTAATGTCAGGTCTATCGGTTAGGGAAGAGGAAGCGTGGCAGACTGGTAAGCATGCATGGTAGTCCACACGATATGAGGATTTCCAGACTACATACACCAAGTGATCTCAGCGGGGTGGGCCAGGGGACAACGCACTGAGAGTCCGGTATGTCAGCGATAAAGGAGTCCAATCCAACGCGGCTTTTGTGTAGATTTAATTTTGTGAGTCATCAAAGTAAGGCTGTCTCAGAAAGAGTTGGAGAAACCTCTACTGGTGGGGGGACCACTTGAACGAAGGTGGTATTTTAATTCCAAAGCCGGACTAGGATTACCATTGGTGGGCATCAATGGCGGGTGCGTAATTGCAAAGGTGAAATGGTGAGAAATTAACAGAAGAGTGAGAACAACGGGTCCTGCAAACCATGATCAAATCAATTTCAAAATAGGGTAAATATTTACCCACACACGCAGCAAATACACACTCGCTCACTCAACGTGGATGTGTTGTGTGGATGAGACTGGATGTCAGTCAGTCAGCCAGGTTAGTGCATAGACTCCTGTTGTTGCATGCATGCCAGCAGGGCTGACTGTGTGAATGACGCTTGCATGCATGGGGCCCGTTTAGTTGGATGAGGGCTTGGTGGCGGCAGGCGGTGGGCGGCTGGCCAATCAGCTAAAATTGTTGTGTTTCTCATGGTGATGAGAATGGTGGAAAACATTTTATTCATTTCCTGTGAATGCATGCACACCGGCTGACTGTGTGAATGTCGCTTGCATGCATGGGGGGCCGTGTAGTGGATGAGGGGGTTGGGTGGCGGCAGGCGGTGGGAATTGGCAGCCAGCTAAAATGTTGCGTTTCTCAGGGGGAGAGCGATGGGGGATGTAACATTTTTTTCATTCCTGGCATCATGCGCACAGGCTGACTGTGTGAATGCCGCTTGCAAGCATGGGAGACCTGTTTAGTGCGATGGGGGCTTGGTGGCGGCAGGCGGTGGGCATTGGCCAGCCCGCCTAAAATGTTGCGTTTCTCATGGGATGATAGGATGGTGGATATACATTTTATTCATTCATGTTGCATGCATGCACACAGGCTGACGTGTGAATGTGGGCTTGCATGCATGATGCCCTTTAGTGGTGAGGATTGGTTGGTGGATGGGGGGTAGGACACGATCTGCTCGAATTGGGCATTGGGAATTCCAACTTAGGGTAATTTTGGGAACTGATACAGTGCATTACTGAGGCAGTCTCTGTCTCAGTGAACATTACAAAATCACATCTGAAACCTTCGTTCAAAGTTCTGTTATATCATGATAATGTAGGAAAAAATTATTGACGTCAAAATCCGTCAAGGTTATGAATGGAGATCTCTGAGTCAGCCTTTAACCTGATAAAAAGAAAATATTCACCTAAATTAAAATGAGCTAGCTTGATATGTGGCAAATTGTTTGAATGATTAGTGGAAAATGTTTTAAAAGAATATTTCAATTTTGCACAAATTAAAACAAATTTAAAGTTTCTTTTAGCTGTGGGTCGTCTACCTTTTATCTGATGGGGCAGTAATTTGTGAGCTTCCACCAATATGCCAAATTTTATGTATAAGAAAATAATCAAATTGCTGCAACTTTAATATTTGGTTGAAGCTACTCTTGAAAATGTTTGGATTTGTGGTAAAAAATAAATGATTTCATTATCAAAACTATTTTCTTATGCATGTTTGCCAATTACATACTTAAAGTGGTCAACTTGATTGGAGAAAGTCTTTTTAGGTCATGCATGAAGGATAAGGACAAAGTGATGAAATTCATGTTTTGAAAAAAAAAATCAGTGTCGTTTCAGATGTTATAAGAAACCCAATAGCAGGCCAGTGGCCTACCGAGGCAGGCGATCCAGAGGGGGCAAAATTTCCAACTCGTCCCGCCAGAGGGGGCAAAATTCCTAAGTCGTCCCGGTGATTTGCTCCAATTAAGTCTGAACTTGACAAAAAGCGTGCATAGCGCGCAAACAAAAAATTACTTTTATTTTGCCCAAATTTAGGCTGAAATCGGTCGAAATTTGTCGAAAATAAGGGATGAAAATGCATATTTTGGTCCATATCGTCCCGCTTTTTCGACCCAGAGGGGGCAACTTGCCCCCCTGGTCAGTACGCTACTGTAGCAGGCACATTTATAGCAAAATTCAAAATTCCTTACAAATGCATAAATGGATAGACTGGGACTGGCATTTAGTGTTAAAAACAGTTTTACACCAAGAAATATTATATTAGCCACCTACAATGGTCCTAGTTTCAAGTCAAATTAGTTGGTCATTTCCAGTTATATCCCTTCAATTTTATTCAAGAGATCTTTGTTTTACTAGTTAAAGGTGCATTTCACAATTCCAGCACCTTTTGTTTTATTCATGGTTCACTAGATATCCTTGAGAAAAGCTTATTCACAAAATTTGAGTTGATCCCAATCTTGCGGTTTTGTTTTATGAGCAATTGCTTTTTCCCACGGTCCTAGGCAAAATTTCTTTACGACCAAATTTGCACGTAATAAGATTTGGTACACATTAGGTACACATTACTAAGGCTAACGGTTCAGAAGTTATAAAAATCTCAACTTTTTGAGATGAGTTGGGGAACAAGGTTGTGGATCACGAAATGCCCCTTTAAATTTTCATACCACTTGTACATCAAAAACCTTTAGGCAATGATAACATAAATTGCCCGATCTGTAATCTTTGTATGCTTCGTTGAAATAAGAGATTTGTCTTAAGAGTTTGAAACATGGAAATTTACACACCTCCAATCTGTATTTTCTTGCGTTCAGTTGTGCAACCCAAGCCATTTGAATAAGACCACTCCAGAATGGTTTTATTACAAAATTACTAGATTTACACATAAAGAAACTTTTTCAGGCTTATTCATTTCAGGTGAGGGTTAACACATGTAAAAGCAAGCATGCAATCTCAATTTTGACAAAAAACGAGGGTGCACTATATTCAAAATATACCTTTTTCACTCGCCAAACGGTACATTTACTGCCATCACAAAATTGCATTCTCATAACACGGTCCTGATTTTGATATATCTGTACTGCAGACCTATAACAGAGAATGCGGACAATAGGAAGGTCATGAGCCTCTTATATTTGCGCAAACTCATCTTAGATAACCCTTTCCAAGAATTTTCGAGGTAAATAATATTACTGACCTTCTGACTGGGTAATGGAAAAATCACAGAAAGATGTTTTTATCGGGACACAGGGGTGGGAGAGCTCAAAATTTTCAAGGTATATCAGAGGGAACACTGTTATTCTTTCTATAGGAAATAGAATGCAAGTGGTGGAAAGCAACCCTTTTTTTATAAATCACAAAAATGCACTTTAATCAGAGCGCAAATCCTAAAACACTCGCGCAAGTTATTTGATCTTTGTTACTTGTTAGTTTACTGCTAATGTGCATGCAATTTTATCTTAATTACGTGCAGTGTGCACACTACCTTTTTTTAAAGCAATCAAGGTTAATTAATTAAATCTTTAAGTGATTTTATAGTGTGTACTGGGTCAAAGTAAGATTGCCAGTAAATTTAAAGAAATTATATTAAATATCACACTCAAATATGGTGACACATATCTGTAACTTAAAAGGTGGCAATAATGACAATAACAAATCGTTAGTGGTGTTCTTATGGAAGGTGAAATCAATTTATGAGAACACTGTACAAATATCAATCCTTAAAGGTGCGTGTTCCGATCGTCTTTGGGACCCCCCTGATTTACCCCGAAGTAGTACCTATTTTGACATCAGATGAAAGGCCGTATTTTTCTCACTGTCGTCCTGAAATTTTAGCCCTCAAATCCCTTTCATTCCCAAAATATAAACAAAAAATCACCGTTTTAGTGGTAAACTATCAATATTAGCACAGTATTGAATAGGGCTTTGCAATATGCATTATTGTGTGTACCATCAAAACCACAAGTTTGTTTCCCACATTACTTGATGGGGCGTATGTGCAAGTGCCAGGCTCTCATATCAAGTACAGAATGTTATAGACATAAATCGGAACAAGCACCTTTAAGTTATTGTAAAATGCTCGTGTGACAAATTGGGGGTTCCAGATATAACACACATTACTTTTTTTAAAAATCTAACCATAATATGAGGTTTTCTGAGGCATTATGGATCACTTTATTTTGACTAAAATGTGTTTCAAAAAGTGATATTCTTTAACCATTTATGGGTTCTAATTTCAAATGGACATTTTTCTAAAAAGTGTGGTTTGAAGTGATGGTGTGCACATTTACAGTGTCGAAAGAGAGGAGCACGGGTGTTTTCTTCTTGATTTAGATTCACTAGAGCTGAGACTCGTCACCATCTTGAGTTAAGAGCATGTGCGCAAAAAAAAGTCATGAATTATCTTTTTGGTGCTCCCAGGACATCAATCAAAAAAAAAAAAAAAAAAAAAATAGCGTCAGCGATAAGCATGCTCCCATTTGGAGAAACAATTTGATAAGGACGACTCACCGCGCATGGGCGGTGAGTTGCCCGAAAAATAGTGCGCGCTATCGGCGGACTATTTTCGCGGTAGCGAAATTTTTAATGTGGTATAGAGGTTTCTGGTCGGGCCCAAATGAGACATTTGTGCAAAAGTAAGGTCGCGGAGGGTAGCTATCGAGAGCGCAGTGTATGTGCAAGTGCCAGGCTCTCATATCAAGTACAGAATGTTATAGACATAAATCGGAACAAGCACATTTAAGTTATTGTAAAATGCTCGTGTGACAAATTGGGGGTTCCAGATATAACACACATTACTTTTTTTTTAAATCTAACCATAATATGAGGTTTTCTGAGGCATTATGGATCACTTTATTTTGACTAAAATGTGTTTCAAAAAGTGATATTCTTTAACCATTTATGGGTTCTAATTTCAAATGGACATTTTTCTAAAAAGTGTGGTTTGAAGTGATGGTGTGCGCATTTACAGTGTCGAAAGAGAGGAGCACGGGGGTTTTCTTCTTGATTTAGATTCACTAGAGCTGAGACTCGTCACCATCTTGAGTTATGTGCGCAAAAAAAAGTCATGAATTATCTTTTTGGTGCTCCCAGGACATCAATCAAATTCTTATCCCAACCATTTGATAATACAAAATTTGCCAGCGACCAAACCTTACTAGCTAAGAACCTGGTATGAATCAGGACTAATACACATCTCAGTAAGGCCAAAAAAAAATGTTTGTTTGCTGTAACGGAAGAAAAATATTAGGGTCGGTAGGTCATTTTTTTTTTTAAAAGATGAACAGCTT
>JAMKCH010024560.1:0-31810 GCA_023653785.1 Ophioderma brevispina
CTTTACATCAGGGCAAAAATCAGTACTTTTATTTTTTAGGGACACCTGATATGTGGCACCTTTAATATTGTACACCATGTCAATTTATTCTGTCAAGGTAGACATTTATCTCATTCCCCACACTGGTCTAGCAGATAAGAGACTCTTTGTAATAATATAAGAATAATAATATTAAATTCAATAACGCCGACACATCCACCCGAAGTTCTCAGGGCGCCACTGTGTAGCGCCGTAGGCTGCACACCACAACAATAAAATCCGAACAACAGAAGCTTTTGAAGAAGTCTGATTTTGACAGAATCTCAGTCTGAGGTCATGTTTTCCTAATTTTTTTATCTATTCTAGTTGAGTGAAGTTATTTCAGCAGTTTTGATTTGTGTTCTTTTTACCTTCTCAGTTGCATGCAACCCATCACCTTGTCAGAATGGAGCCACCTGTCAAGCCAATTCCAATAACGAGAGAGGCTATACTTGCCTTTGTCTTACTGGCTACTATGGTACACACTGTGGCAACAGAGGTTAGTGAAGATATAACACAGCATTTCCCAACCTGGGGATCACAGGGCGAACTTTTAAAAAATCTCAATTTTCATTTAAAAAAATAGAAAAGATTTAATAAATCAAAGGTGCTCCGGTCAAATTGACAATGTTTAAACCTTCCTTTATGTGAGGAACATGGATTGTAGATTTGGGCGCAATACTAAGTAATAACCGTGTGGGGTGTTTTGTGGGGTGCTCACTGTGGATTCTTAAATGTTTACTGCCCAAACTCATTATTACCTACAGACTTACGCATGGAAAAATGCACTTTCTCGTGATTTCGCTAGAACCCTCAGTTATATAATGATCCTTAGACATCCAAGAACATTGTCAGAAAGTTTACCATCGAAAGATCAGGCACAATTTTTTTTTGCAGATTTTCAATATGGCGTCCAAAATAGCGTATTTCTATAACGAGTGTGACATATTTAACACAGTAGTAGTGCACAGTTCTAATATTTTTATAGTATGGAACTTTGACCTCAGGAGGTGCAAAACAGCGTCCACCAAATCGTTCGTTTTTATGGTAATCATCGAAAATACGCGTGTTCCTGCCCATTCTAAAGAATTAACCAGGAACAGTCCAGAGGCCTTGGTCTGGACTAGCTCACATTTATGTAAGGTATTGAAAGAGCAACAGCGGGGTTAATACAGAGGCCCAAGGTTAGGTCTGTTATACAGTTGGATACAAATCAATGATTACAATTGTAAGCCTTTGTTACCTATTTGAAATAATGGTTGAAGTCCAGTGACCTTTGGCACAAAAGTTAAGGGGGGTGGTGGAGTCCAGTATCGATGTTGTAATTTATAGCACTTGTGTTTATATTTCACGACTACATTCTTATTTATATATAACCATTTTTTCTTGACAGATCTGTGTACATTTAATCCTTGTAATAATGGAGGGACCTGCACATTTGATCCTGTTAGTGCATCATTCACATGTTACCTGCCCACCTGGTTTCTATGGCAGTAATTGTGGTGAAACAAGTAAGTATTAATGGTGGGGGTGTTTTTTTTACTTTTCATGTATGGTAATAAAATTGGATTGATTGAGCCCATATTTATTGGTCGAGCTTATGAGTTGCAAAAATCTTGGCGAGACGCAGTCGAGCCCAATTTTAAAACTCATAGCGAGAAATGATATTGGCGAAATTTCCAATTTATCATTATTATGTTTTTGGATCCATATTTGCCCCCCTTGGATCCAGAACAACATAAATAATGTTTTTAAATCGGTATTTATTTGATCTAAAATAAATCACATTCTGCAGTTAGTTTATCCCCTACTTGCAGTGTAAAATGTGAAGGCTTTTGCATTAGGTAGATGTTATTGTTATTTTATCAATCTCATCTTAATCTACCTTAAAGAGACACTGGCACATTTAAAAATCGTGCACTTTCAAGATTTTCAAAATTGATATTTTTTGCATGATTGTAAAGGTTTTATTTATATAGTTCTATCACCTGAAATGATTAAACCCAATTAGCATCCATATGGATAAACATAACAATTTCATAATAAAACCACTCAGGAGTGGCTGTATGATGGAAGCTGACAGATTATAGCACACGTCGGAAATGCGTCCCTCGGCACCACCCTGTTATTTGATCTGTCTGTGACCTTTTTGGCTTTAATACCAATGAGTATGATTCTGTAGTAGTAGACACTCCTATATGGTTTGTGGTATGATATTGTTGTGTGTAAATATATCTGTATTCTTCGCAGGTTCTAGACCATCATTTTGAGAGCAAATTGAAGGAAATTCATATTCTGTGAAAATGTGCCATAGCACTTTCAGGGCGCATTTCACTTTGTTTTTTTTTTTAAAATCTCTGTCATAGTGTCACTATTTTTCTCTTTGGAGTCAAAATTCAGCACTTGTAATATAATTTGCTCTTTCGTCTTTGTACAGGTCCGTGCACAAATAGCCCATGCCAAAATGGCGGTGTATTGCATTCCAGATGCACAGCAACAAACTGGGTACACATGTACTTGCCCAATAGGATTCTCCGGACGGACTGCCAAATCGGTTAGTAGTGTATATGTATATAAGTTCAAAAGTGGAAAAAGGAAAGAAGAAAAAAACTAGACCTGGGGACAGATCTAATTTACAAGGAAACGCGCGTATTGGGAATGGATGGTGATTCCCTTATTGACCCCTTGAGGTGACTTGACCTTTGACCCCTGAAACCTTCACCAATATGTCACAAATGTTCATTTAAATGTATTTTTCACGGTTAACACTTTACAAGATCAATATTATTTATTTTGTCAACTCATCCAGCATGTCCGCGGACATAGTACTCCTTTTTAAAAACATAGCGCAAACTTGTTTTAGGCGATAATACTTTGTCGACTATTTGACTAAGGAATAAATGGTATCAAAGAAAGCGTGGAATTTCTGTATGATGAATATCGGGAAAGGGGCAAAATTGGTTTAATTTTTACGAACCCAAATCGTAAGATAGAACGCGCCACCTATATCAGTCCCCGGTCCTAGCATACGACGTAATGCATGATATACTGTATTAATACTATAAGGGTTCAGTATTGAAACTTGTCAATGGTAGAATGGATTTTGAGGCCATTTCGCATTGCTGGAACGGGCCTGGTTTTTGATTACTCAATCACGTCTGATTTTTTGCCACATAAATTAATTTTGGCTGAAAATATTGCATTTTGAATAAACTGTGCGCAAATCCGCTGGAACACATATAAAATCACGATCATGAACCTGACATGACCCCTTCCTGACCACTGATCTCAAAACTGTGAATATCCCATAGACACTGGTCATAGACAATGCTTGTGCATGAGTGACTTCATCAATGCGCCAACTCTTTGTAGGAGAAGAAGCATTTATTAGGATGTTGACCTAACTTGGCCACCATTGACATCTACGTGACCTTTGACCGGAAACTGTACAACCCATACAAAGCTCTGAACACTTGTTCTGCTGAACGATTTTGGTTGAAATAGGACCAAGCGTTTTGATATGGATCGGTTTTAAAGCCGGTAGGAAGGTGATCAGAGGGAAACAGAAATTACTAGTCATGCATGTGAGAATGACACCAAGGTGCTAATTAGGAATGGTGACCCCTTAATGTGCCATTAAAGTTGACCTTTGACCCCTGTAACGTGACCAATATGTCACAAATGTCAAAATGAAGTTTTACGTATGTAACAACGTTATGAGGAACGCTATCATTGAGTTTCAACTAAATCCAAGAATGTCAGGGCTTTGACCTTTTCACCCCTCTAAGGTGACCCCTGGGTCACGAATAGGGCCAACTGTAATTTTTCTGTATTTACGATTATCACGAGGCTTATTCCTGTCCATTTCAGTTCAATCGGAGCTTGTTTGTAAATTTTGACTTTGACCGTGAACTTTGGACCTTTGGGGTCAAGAGTATCATAGACCTCTTCTACTAGTAATGTTACATCCACTGTTTTTTTTTATAGTAATAACGGGCTTTATCTGTCATATATAGGCTTGAGTAAATCCAATTGGTCTTATTTTTAACATTTTTGGCAAAAATTGACCTTTTGACCCCCTTAATGTCCTTGATTCCCGGTATAAAAAAAAAACCTGTGTACACAACAACAATGCGTTGTTCCAATGCAAATAAAAAAATTCTACTATGGCTTAGTTCTGGAGATCAAAAATTCTTTTATTTACCTTAAAAAAAACCGTAAATGACCTTAAATGACCTTTGACCTCCAAAAAAAAAATTACTTTGACATTACACAGGTAACATGAATGCATCTCTGGAAGTTAAGTCCATGTAATATGTTTGAGGTTTGAATAAAATTTTGGAAGATTTTGGAATATTTTTGGTTTTTTGGACGGAAGTGACCACTTAATGACCTTTTGATCCTTGAAAACTGTGGACACCCAAAGACCCTGCCTAGTAACAATACAGTCCTTATGACGTGACTCTGTTAAGTAATTTGTAAGGACAGCGATTTTTTGAATATTTTCACAATTTTGGCTTTTCAAACGGAATGACCCCCATAATACCTTGACTCCTTATCCTGAACACCTATATGAAGCAAGGGTCAGTGGTTCTCCTGAACCAGTTTGGGTGATATCGGCGTAATCCGTAGAAGAAGGATAATTTTGACAATTAAATTAAATATTTGAAGCCGTGGCCAGGTCAAAAGGTCAGACAGGGGTCATTGTCATATGACATAAATGGGACGGGTCAGCGGTCTTTGATGTAAGTCTAGTCAAAATACGTCAAATGATGACTGATCTAGACGCAGTTGAAGTGTTGCCAGAAGAAAGGAAAGAAAGAAGAAGAACCCATCCAACAAAAAACAGAACAAACGGCTGACGGCCGTATTGTATTGACACACTGGGGAACGATGATGAGATTACACACCTGGGGCCCGTTCCCCAAACTCAGGTTTTAAAAAAAAAGGTTTGTTGCCCTATTTCCGATGACCCAAAAAATCGCGAATCACAGGTTAGTTTTTTTTTTTTTTAATTTTAAATTTTGGATTTAGAGGAAAAAAATTAAAATACAAATTAAACTACCTCAAAATGAATTTTAAATCATATCTGTAATACACCCCCCCCCCCCCCCCAAGCTCGGGGCAAAACCAATTCCAAGCATTTCTCCGGTAGTATGACGGCAAAATAGAAAAAAAGCTTTAGAAAGTAGTAAATTTCGTAAAAAAAATGGTCGCTTTCATGATACAAAACATTAAATACTGTGTATACCTACCAAAAGCTTCAGACTTTATTATGGATTAAAATTTATTGAACATAAATTAAGATAATTATATAATTAAACCAATCAGGGCAAGTATTAGGATATTGACAACATATGACCTTGGCACGCCTATTTTGTAGAACACGACTCCTGCGTCAAGACAAAATTACTGAGGTGTCAAATTGTGACCGGGCGGGACGTTCCGTTCCGTTTAGAATTGTGAATAGAAAAAACTACGTTTAGAAACAATTTATGCCCTACACCCACTCCGTACGCGTGCATGCGTTTCCTTTCTTTCCTTCTTTTTTCTATTGTATGATTTATATTTGCTTGTGTCTTGTTGTTGTTTGTGTGTGTGTGTGGGTGTGTGGTTGACGTGGTCTTTAAAGACACTTTCCCAAGGTGAGAAGCACCACTGAACTCTAACAGAAACTCGTACAGAAAAAGGATATCTATCAATTAAAAAATCACGGAATCTCGCCAAAAAATCAAACACCACGCTACATGTCAATCTTGACGAAGAAAAACCACTGAATCGCAAAAGCCCACAGTTAGAATTAATTTTGAACGAAATCAATGATCTTACAAAAATCACACTATTGTCCAGGTATTATAAGCCACAAAATCTAACAAATCCCAGGAAAAGCACAACAGCGGCAACACTTGTGTGATTTTGGGAGATTTGGTTGAGTTAGGGTTAAACAACCGTTCAGTTCAGAATATCATTCCACAGACAGAAAGTGTCTGTGCACATTTCAAGCATTTTATTCCATATTTATGATTTCGGTAACAAAATACGCATGACGTTTGAGATAGTCTGAGCCTTAGTGCACAGTCCCAATAGTAGAAATAAGCTCTGGAGAGGTAGAGTAGCTGAATTCGACCAACATCGATAGGTGTGTGTTTTGTAACATGGCATGTCGACTCGAAAAAGGATGGGTTGCAACTTCTGGTATAAAGGGCATTTTCATAAAATATTTTTTGAACACATTGTTTTAGATATTATTTTTAATATCTATCCAGAAAGTTGTAATCAATACTGTCAAATTTTCGTGTGATTTAAAGATGGCACCTGACAGCTACGGGGGTGTGCGGTTCACAGCAAAATACGGTGCTTACGTTGTATTTTACCACGTCGCATCTGTCAATTTGGATGCGACATTTGATAGTTTGTACCTGAACTTACTAGATACAAAGTATTCTGTGCTACATTTGGAAAAGGTATTGGTGGCTGCACTACCAAATTGCTCTTGGCTGAATTGGTCGCAGTGAATCAATGTATTTTGAAAGACATTAAACTTGATAACATAAATTTGATGCCATTGCATTTCTCCTGTGTCTTGTATTAAAAAAAAAAAAAACATCGACCGACCGACCCTTCCGATTTTCAGGCCAAAAGGGCACACAAAATTTATTTTTTTTCGGCCATCCTACGCATACATGCGTAACCCTATGTGTACTCATGCATATTTCCTACTACACAGACCTTTTCATGCCAGTTGGTCAAAATTGGTACGCACTCATGCATGACATATTATGCACGTAGATGCGACTGATTTTTGGGAACGGACCCCAGAACACCACCCTGTTAGGCCCCGATTCAAGTATACAACTTCACCTGTAAATTAGTCCTCTAAGGTGGAGTTGTAAATAAACTCAGTCTTAAAGAACAAGGTTAGATAGTAATTCTGGTAGGCTATTCTAATATCTAAGGTGTAGCACAAAGAAGATATAGCACAATGCCAAACAGCAAGCAATACAAGTTGATGTGAATTTTGTCACCCAATGGGACCAAATTGCCAACCACATGAAGTCATTAACATCGGATTTATGCAGACGGTCTGGACGTGGGGCACAGGGTGCCGACTTCACAGTTGTGAAGAGAGACTATCCAGGGCTTTGGATGAGCTCACTCCTTGTTGTGAGGCATACACACCTACGGCAAATCCAATAAGACAAAGGGGTTGTGCTTTCCATATACGCAACCGTGAAGGCAAAACGTCCAGCTTAAAGTTACCTGGTCTGGCAACACCCTGGAGCATGTGATACCCCTGTTCTACCTAGGAGTTACCTTGGACCCGCAATCTTCTTTATAAGACCACATTGAGAAGACCGAAGAGTAAAGTATTTCACGCATAAACATCATTGAACAAATCAATGGCACAAGATGGGGTGCTCGCCCACATCCTAAGATCGACGACCTACTTGCCCTGTGCTTATGTGCAGAGTATGCGTGTCCTGTATGGGAAAGATAACCCATGCCAAGAAGCTGATTCAGCGGTAAATGCCTCCTGCCGGTTATCACAGGTGCCTCCGTCCACCACCAACAGACAACTTATACATCCTAACAGGAATTGCTCCACCAAGGACATCAGTAGTAGCGTAGCGAGCATGCAAGAGCGTAGCTGCCAAGGATCTAATGTGAGCACTATGTCTGGACACAGATACCTGCTGCACAACCCTTAAAATCCAAGAGAGTTTTTTAAGCAAAGTTCAACCCGTTGAAACAGTCTCAAGGAGGTCAAGAGAGTCGCCTGCTGGAAAGAAAGACTTGCTAACTAAGTAACATCTATCGGTAGTGAACTGGTGAGCATCTCCACCTGGAAAAACTGACTTCTCATGGGGAATGGCGATTGCCTCAACACCGTTTGAGAACAAGAATTGGCTGATCTAAAGGTTCCTTGCAGAAGTGGGGCTATTTGGAAGCAGATCAAGGAACTACCAGTGGGTGTGGAACAGAACCCCAGACAATGGAACATCTCCCGGTCTGCCCACTGCTGGACAAATCAATTGCACAAACAAGGGACTTGCGGAATAGGAAGCAAGCAAGACGTTGTACCCCTCTGGCTGGATCATATTGAGAACCACAGTGTTTGGACACGATAAGAAGAATAATTAACATCGTCTTTATTACGTTATGTCAAAAGCATTGGCTTAAGATAATTTTACTCTTCAGTGTAGAAAATGAAACATGATATTAGGACACAAATAGTATCAGAAAGTAAGAGAAGGAAAGGTCAATCTATGTGGACTAGCCTTGTTTTAAACCTGGTCTAAAGTTAGATGCCCTTGACAATGATCAGCCCAAGGGCATGAAAATTATTCCAATGTTGTATTTCTTTCTCCCAACAGTGTGTCCTGAGTTTTGCTGTGCTAATGGCCATGTGTCCAGGGAGCAACGTGTGACAAAGAAGAACAGGGTACGGATGGATCGGATGAGGCCGAGTGCTCTCAGTTGTGCGGTGTCCGGTGCGATGGCGGGACAAAGTGCCTCAATGCCAGCAAGGGATGTGATGGATTTCAAGACGCTTCGATAATACTGATGAAGATGGATGTGACAGTAAGTTACATGTTTTGTTTGTTTGTTTGTTTGTTTGCTTGATAGATTTTCAATGATTGACTGATTTATGATTATTAAATTATGTAAATTAAACCAAAAAAATTAATAAAGGCTAGACTTATGAATGGAAATGGTTTTGGTCAAAGTTGACGCGTCCCATCTAGATTTTGTAAGCCGAAATGTCACTTATTCAGCTTGGAGGTACTCAACACAATGACCATAAGGGAATGTGCTGCCAATATATGCCACATATTCCACATTGTGGAAAAAAGGTGACTGACCCCCCTTTTAATGTTAATTTTTGTATACAGGTGGGTCACTTTTTCAACATTATGAAAATTTTACTAGAAAATTACCAACATTTTCCTCAATCCTGGGGTATAATTCCTAAGTTGCTACGTGGTCAAACTTGTGTGCACCATTTGGACCGAAATCACCATATCTGTATAGCTATGGGTCCGCATTGTTGGCAAAATTGGTATTATAGGATCCTACTTTCAGACTCTCGAGACATGTCCTTATACTAGGATTCCCTGTCGGATGCCTGATAAGATTTCCCATCGATCTTTTGGTTTGCTCCCCGCCTTATCAACTCTTGAAAGAAAATCTAAATATGGCAATACGTTTATAACACCAAATATTATTGGCAAAGCTGTATGCTAATGTATTTGCAAAAAATTGTCGAGGACTTTCCCTTACGCCGTCCACTTTTCATGCAACAGAGGGCAGCATAAACCACAGAGGCGCATACATAGCTTAGCTCAATTACTTCACTACTTTGTGGACTCTATCTTGGTCTGTGATCTGTATCGTACATGTTAGCGTAGACTGTTGTGGCCGCCAGCTATAGCTGCAAGACCACTAGCAAATCTTTGTGCTTGTGTATGTGTGGATGTATATGTGCGTGTGTCCTAAATTGTAAGTTTTTTTTATTGACCTCATTGAAAAGTTTTGAAGTTCAATTGAACCAACTTCTTCATGGTGCACCTGAGGTTCAAAGGTCACATGTCGAGTCAAAGGTCATGTGAGTCAACAAAATGTAAAAGCATTTTAAAAATGTAAAATTGACCGCAAGTGAAAAGGTTGAAGTTCAATTGCATGTGTGGTCGAGTGTAAAGCAGGAATCGTGATCATTAGACCGTTAAAAATTGTGAGTTCGAGCCCCACTGTGGTCAACGTGTTGTGTCCCTGGGCAAGACACTTAATCTCAATTGCCCTGTTAACCCAATCGAAAAGTGGGGAGCTGTTATGGGGGGATATTACATCTAGTTCTGATAGGCATTTGCGCTGGCCGGCCTGCTGGCCCGGCCTAGTGAAGCGAAATGATTGTGACAGTTCCTGACGGCATCGTAATAATAAAATGGCAACAGCGCTTTATATCCTGTGGAAAAGGCACTATTAAATGTGATATTATTAGTAGTTATTATTTATTGGATACCAACTTGGTTCCTAGTTGCACCGTGGGATCCCTCATATGGTGATAAGGGCCAAAGGTCATGTGCCAGGTCAAAGCTCATGTGACGTCAAGGGCATGGAGCGGCCCCACCGCTTATAGTCGTTCACTATGATCGCGAAAGCCGAGAACCGCGAAATATACACTAATGGGGTGATACTGTGTGAAATCGTGTATACATATTATACATATCTTTTGTAATTAACATTCAAGCGTGAAATGCAAAATGCTTAAAGCCATTCACTAGAAAACACACATTACTTTCCTTATTGTAAAGAGTGTTGTAGGTCTTGAACCTTGGCCTTGGTATACGCCTGCTTAGGCTATTTATTCAATTCAATTCAATTAGCACTGCCTTTTCAAGTGGCCTTCAGGGTCTTTAGAGCCTTGAATCAAAGACTGTAATTAATCCCTTCAAGCCAGGTCTTGGCTTGGGGCCTTGGAACAGGAGAGCCTTGCTGCAACACTATTGTAAACAATAGAGGGCAGCATATAGTAACCAGATTGGGGGAAAGTAGCCTATAGTGGTAGCCAGGCCTCATCAGCGTAGCCAACAACCCCAATAGAATCAAAATAAGTACAGAAAAATATAACAAGCGCAGCTTGTTTTGGTTATTTTTCGGGCCAGTCATGGTGGTCCCCCATGACCCATGCATTACCTTATTCAGTGTACTTGTTATGTTTAAAGGTGCTTTTCCGATTGTATGTTTATTGCTTTATCTCTTTATATGGAGCCTGCACGTTGCACGACACCCCATCAGTCCGTGGGGAAACAAACTTGCGGTTTGAATGGTAGACGCAATAATACAAGTTGCAAAGCCCTATTAAAACTTCTAATATTGGTGGTTAACCACTAAACGGTGGTTTTTGGTTGATATCTTGGAATAAAATGGATTTGAGGGCTCAAATTCGGACGACAATGATAAAAAATACGGCCCTTTCATCTGAAGATCAAAATCGATACTACTTCCGGGTAAATCTGGGGTCCCAAGGACAATCGAACACGCACCTTTAATTCCTCAGCAAAATTAAAAACAACCTTACATTGGAGTTAACTATCCAAATAAAGAGTTTTTTTGAGCAAAAAAATATTGTTTGAAACATACTACAAATTTAGAATTTTTGTCATGATTTCATGTAAACTAATGGTCACATCAACATTTAGGATATCCATGGTTAAAGTTCAGAATAAGACCATTGCCACAGCTCCTTTATTACCCCCCACAGAGAGTGGACAAATATTGAAAACTTTCCTTATCCAGGACAAGAATAACTTTTGCAAAGTATTAAGGAGGTTATACCTAAACTTAGTAAGGCCAAAAAAAAGGAAGTTTGTCTTGGACCCCCACGCATAGCTTTTAAAATCAAAATTTGCAGTAGCGCACGCGTGCTGCCGTATATTTTTTTTTTTATTATTTTTTCCTTCACCCTTTTCTTCTAAATCGCACCGGGCCCGGTTATTTATGAATCGTCATGAAAACGAAAGCAGAGTATTATGTTTTTGATCTGGTTTTGAATTTCTTAATAAAATATCATGATTGTACGCATGCGAATCAGAAGAAAGGCGGCGAAGTGCTCAGGAATTGGGCGGGTCACCGAGCTCCGAAATGGCATTGCTACAGAGTTTGGACACGTCTCTCCTTGATGGAAGCAGCGGGAATGATTGTTCCAGGCAATCGAGCCCTTTTATCTTCAATGCGGACCGTTCTTCAGGTCAAAAGGTCCAGAGATAACTGCTGTTTTTTTGGGCCTAACGGAAAGGACATTACCAACACTCTCCTATCTAACCAGAGGGGAAGCCACGATGTGAATAGATGTATGTATATACCAACAATAGAAAGCTTGATGTCAACTTACTACACAAACCTCAAAGTAAATTTTGACAGGTCACATTCTTCCAATCAACACCTGGCAGGACCTAGGACAAAGTTTAAAAGGGCACAGTGCTATCTTGCTTTGAACTCATTCCTGCTCTTGTGGGAATTGGGTTGGGAGCAAGTGCAAAAACTCCATGGTGCACCACTTCAAGTAAAGGAAAAACGTATCAACGTCTCCTATCTAAACAGACGGGGAAGCCAGATCGGAACTAGATGTAGTATAGCAACAACAGGACAGCTTGATATTCAACCTACGTCTACAAGCGTAGAGGTAAAGTTTTGACAGGTCACATTCTTTTCACAACACCTGGCAGGCTATAAACAAAGTTAAAGCGACACATGCTAAGTGCACTCATCCGTTGCCTTGTGGGAATTGGGTGGGTAGAGCAAGTGAACAACTCTACAGGTGTCCCAAAAAAAATGAAACACTTGGTGGCAGGAGCCATAAGGTGTGTAACAAAAGCGTGACTACTTAATTCTTTGTTGTAAGGTAAGATGGGACTGTCAGCTAATATCCTTAAAGTTCACAATGTAACTTGTCAATAAAGTAAGTTCATTCCTGCACACAAAGAACTTTTTAGCAAGTCAGCAATTGCAACAGAAGACACACCTCCACTGAATGCTTTCTCAATGCTTCTGACCTCAAATGACCCATATTTCACTTATTTCTCTGAAGTTGTTAGCCTATATTTCCATGAAAAGCCTTCCGTATTAAACCTCAAAATTTCATCTTATGGCAGTACTACTCTGATTATGTCGACTTTTTCTGTACACTACTGTCCGACTTAGATATTTTGTTATATTTTGTGTGTAAATTAGTATCTGAAAACGTTCACACTAACATTACTTACATGGTGTTGTTATTGATTATTCACCATCCCATTCAAAACTCCCAAGTCAAAATTACCTTCTATTGAAAAAAGGATTAAGAGCAAGGTCATAAAAATTCAAATGGGAATTTGAATGAGTGCTGTGAGGTTTTCAATTGACTTTTGACCTACTGCTCACGTTATAAAATTTTAAATGCAAAAGAATATTCATTGAAATTATTGCAATGGTTTTTATTGTTTCATCAATTGATTACTTAATATCTGACTATTGATTGTCTATTTTAATATTATCATGTACTGATAACAAATATAGATTGTGTAATATTTAACATTCATACTCAAAAATAAGTTGTGCACAAGCCTAATAAATTTCTTTACAGATAGCATTGGGGCTAGTTACAGTGTGAAGTTAATAAAGGCATATCATATTTTGAAACCATTGACTCTAACCTGTATGAACTTATTCAGGGATATTAGCTAACAGTCCATCTTACCTTACAACAAAAATAGTAGTCACATGTGTTTGTTCAAAACTTATGGGTCCGCTTGCCACCAAGTGTTGCGTTTTTTTTTTGCACACTGGTCCATCTGCATTGGCTTTCATGTAATGCCCCCGCGATACTGGTAACCTGTTTGGTGGCAGGAGTAAGACACAAACCAACCTTTTGATGTGAATCTCACCTTGTTAACTATTACTGGTTGCCTTCAACCTACACATGAGCATACCACCCGCAAATCTAAAAATGCAAGCCGCTAACTTGTCACCAGCCCAAGGTGAACCTGGTATACTGTCAAATCACATCTTCCATCATGTCTCAGTGAGATCAGAGACAACTCTTTGCCTAAAATCCAGACTCTCATTGCTCCCTGGTAAGGAACGTCATTTCATCTGTCCTATCCATTCAGAACAAGGCTCACTGGACTATGAACAATGGTTACAGATCAACCCCCTACAAAGGTAAATCCATGACCAACAAAAGACTTTCAGAGGCTTTGACCTCTCTTTGTCACCAATGATCAAATTCCCCTCCCATGTGCAAGCAGGCCAAACTAACCCCAGATTTCTAGGTTTTGCTGCAAGTAGCCCATCATTTGGTAAAATTGAAGAAACGTACTTTGTGTTATTAATTATTGAGTGAAATCACAGTATAGTAGTTACCATCCATACCACCATATGCAACCCTATACTAGGTGAAGCTCAGGCTGAACCCATATCACCCATCCTGACCTTAAAGGTCCATGTGCCAATCGCTAATCGCCTCGTCCCAAGGGACCACAGATTTTACCCGAAGTGGTCAAAGTTTTAATCAGAAGAAAGCTACTATTTTTCTCAGTTTACCGTGAAATCTTAGGGCTAAAGGATGTTTGATTTGGATATTATGATATCGAAAAATATGCTTCCATTTTGGGTCGACCAATACTAAGTTTAATTACGCAGTACTGCATGGATTACAAAATCATGTTTTTAGCTCTCACTCAAAACGGGTTTGAAATCGCGACACCAAAACTTTAACATGATGGATTTGGGGGGTGAATGCATTCTATCAAGATTAAAAAAAGTTTATAGAACCTAAATCAGGCCATCCCCCATAAACCAACCCCACCCCAATAATAACAAAATGTGTCACTCAACAAAACCTAACTTTATATTTCCAATTGGTATTTTAATTCATTTGCTGCAATCCAAAATCATGTCCAAAACAAAGGAAAACTAAGCGTATTGGAAAGCAGTATGCTTACTCTGTCTTTATGGTATGCCTAAAGCAACTAACTTACTGCACTTTGTTGTTGTTACTACATTCAAAATACAACATTTAAAAAAATATTTTTAAAAATCACTAGATTTTTGTTTATTACTTGTCATGCAAACCCACAATCAAGGGTGTCATTTTTGCTTTTTTTTTAAATATTTAAACAATCAACCAGATTTTGTTTTATAAGATCGTAATGCATACATATGGTGGCATAATGAGCTGGTGTATTAAACAAATTCCATTTAAAGCCTATTAGTGGATTCATACAAAGCATCCAAATATTTGAAATTTGCAGAGTAGTGTAATAAAGTGAAGGATAGCTGTAGAATTCTTATAAATGTATTATATAACACATAAAAATAAAAGATTTCTGCCCTTTGATTGGTTATATCTATATCAATCATGAACATAAAATATTTGAGACTAGTTACCACCAAATTTCAGGAGGGAAAAAAAGATTCCCATCAAAAGCTACTATTTCCCCCCATCATCGGGCCATAGTTCATATTTATGGGAACTTTTTTCGCCTGATTGGTACGTGACTAGCTTGAGATTGCATGGCAGCTAAGAATCTCGACAATACTTGGCAGTGTTTCAAAATGACAAAATATTTTATACAGTATATAAAACAAATATTACTTGCTCTATATTCGTGAAAAGGTGCAAAATGCCTCCCCTCGGTGACTGGGCCCGTGGGCCTACTACTATTTTCCCTCCCTTCGACCTTCGGTCTCGGGAACTATAGGCTCACGGTCTCCATTCACCTCGGGTATTTATTTGTCACCATTTCCCTCATGAAGCATTCAATATTTGTCCCCTCGCCGAACGAAGTTCGGGAGGGAGGGGACTATAAAATCGGCTCCGTCCGTATGTATCCGTCCGTATGTCCGTCCGTTAGTATGTACGTCCGTAGGTCCGTGATAAAAATGTTAACCCTGGAACATTTGGGATAGTCTTTTTTTCTGGATGTGCTATCTAGTAGCCAAACTTGGTATATTGTAGGAGGGGGATACCACCTACTCACCATGTAATTATTCCCCAAGGGTCTTCCCCTAGGTCTGTCAGGGGGGTGGGGGGGTAGGGGAAAAAAGGTCAATATGCACAGAAAATGTCAACATTGTGTACAAATTTATCTGGAGTTTCTTGTAAGGGCTACGATGAGGTTAATTGGTGGACAGAAGCAGGTTGATGAGTTTTCTCAACTGATTAGAGGTTGGGTGTAAAATATGCTAATTAAGTATCTAATTTGCATAATTATGAAATTTTCCCCGCAAGGCTTGTAAGCAATTTCTGGCAGTTCGGTAAGGTTTGTAATGATGTAACTTGGTGGAAGGAAGTGGGCTGAGAAAGTTCTCGACCTGATTAGATTTGGCGAGAAATTTTTTTAGGTCTAGTTGTTACATGTGGGTCATTTTTTGGGTTGCCAGCCTGTTTACATTTGTCTTGGAAAATGTGAAATATGTAAACTTCACTGTTTCGCCGCTTTCCAGGGACCCCCGTATGGGTCCCAAATTTAAAATGTGATCACCATGATGTTTCAAAAATAGTGTTGCCACAGTGATGTAAAATCATATTTTACTAAATTTAGTGAATTTTCCAGGGATTTTTGAATGCTGAATTTTAAGATTTTGAGTCACTTTTCTGAGTAACACTATTTTTTGGCGAGCTAGTGATGGCAAAATGAAGGGTGGCCTGGGTGCAGTTTTGTGGTACATTTTAGTGTGATCGCGATATTCGCGGGGGGGGACATATGTTACGCATCGCATAAATACGGTTCGCTCTTCTTCGTTGTATATTATTTTCAAATCAACCATGAGAGAGCAAGAGTGAGAAGAAAAGATTGTCCCCAAAATCAGAATCATTGCAAAAATCTTAATAAAAATCTTAATAAAGAGGTCAAAAGAATAACGTTTTTATTGCTATTTGAAATCATTAAAAAAGTGGCAAAAATTTACTTTTGCCCACATGGAAACATATACATTATCCGGTTCATATGCTTATAGTCTTCATACATATTGCCGAGGGCATGGTTTCATTTGACGAGGAGGGATGCGTTTAATACCGAAATTTTAAAAGCGGAAGATGGAAAAAAGCATATAATGGGAGTAGTAAGTAGGTACTAGTAAATTATTGTTCTGTTATGTATGTAAGTAGTAGTAGTAAACCAAAGTTTTAAACCCGGTTTGTCCCTGCTAATGGTGGTGGCCAGATTCATCTCACCATCACAGCAATAATGGTGCGCGAGGATTTATTGGAGCAAAATGTAATGAATGGATTTGACCTTCCGGACGTCAAATGTGCTGGATGGCCGTTATTAGCTCTCCATACCAACGGCCTTGTAGGTAGATCTTTTTTTATGTTGCTACAAGGGTGGTAACCAGCTGCCCTCCTCATCGGATTCCTTAGAATCTTCTTGTGTAGTAGAAATTATTTAAAATAAGAATCAATGTAAAGTCCCAAACAGGTTGCCACAGAAATTCTAACATCAAAAATATTGGCAAGATTTATTTATAGGAGACTATTGCAAAATGGTAGGCCAAATTTAAACAAAAATGTGTTTCAGATGAATGGAAAACCCTAAGCTATGTTTTTTTTTCCCAGTAAATCGACAAATTTAAAAATTTCATTTTTGAAATTTTCAGATTAAAGATCTAAACCCACAGGCGACCCGCTAAAGGAGAACCCGTAACAAGAATAATATTAAACATATATACTATAAAATGATTAATTGACCCACATATCGTAGTGGTGTAAGAGAAAACTGATTAATTACCCCTAAAATGAAGTAAAACATCTAGTCTGACCATTCGCTATTTAAAAATCGCGATAGTGATCAACATGTTATGCGATACGGTTGGCACGTTTGCGTGCAGTACATGCCATAGGAAATACACATTATGAAAGCTTCCGTATCGCAGCAACCACAAATACATAGCCAATATTACCAAGCGAGAATTTCAAATAGCGCATATGGTCAGACAAAACTGTTTTAAATTTCATTTTATGGTTAGTAGAATTCCATTTTTCCATGAAAACTCACTCCTGTGTGTTCAATAAATGTTTTATAGCGTATATTGTACACGGTTATTCTTGATTACAGGTTATCCTGTAAGGACCTCAGATTAAAAATGTAAAGACCCCATACGAAATGCTATAGGTTATTAATGATGTGCAATCTTACATCATCCTGTGTTATTTGTGGAACATTCTTAAAAAAAAAAGGATCATATTGGACCGGTGACCCCAACCATGACACTTTGACCCAACAATGGCCTTCAATGAAGCATTGGAACATTTTAGGGGTCAACAATCCTCCTGATTACTTGGGGCAAAACTTGAGAGTAAGGTTCATGGATTTAAAAGTATTGCCTGAATGGCAGGGAAAAGGAGAAGAAGAAAAGAAAACCAAGAAAAGAAAGGAAAACACAGAAAATATTACAAATTAGGCATTTAAAGCGGTGCTATATACATGGCAAAGTAAGGAGTAAAGAAATAATAATGCAATAAAATGTTTTGATAATCTTCTTTGAAGTCTCTAATAATAAAAGTTAATTGATCACCAGCTAGAAATTTTACCGTTGTTTTAAATTCTATTACTCCATAGGAAAGTGCAGTTACATTCCATGATTGCCTTAAAATGGCTGAGGTGCATTTTCAATTTGTCCAAAGTTTCAGAAGGACATCCATAATATTGAAAAGTTTTCCCCCAGACAGAAATAAAACAAAAGTACATTTTATCATTTTATGTGCTTATCTGAGTGTAGATATTTATTGCCTCCATAGAAAACTGTCATGCAAATTTCATTGATAGTAAGATATTTTTAAATTTAGTTCCCATATGAGCTAAACCAAACTATACCAAACCTTCTTTGCCAAGCAAGAATACCTTTCAAGTTACATAATAGCCCAACACTATGTGAAGCAAATTGATACCTCTATGCCCCAACTTCGCCAAGCAAGGAAACCTGTCAAAGTTACATAACTCATGACATGAAGTAAGTGCTACCACTATGTCCCCATTTGCCAAGCAAGGATACCTGTCAAAGTTACATAACTCATGACATGAAGTAAGTGCTACATACCTCTATGTCCCAACTTCTCCAAGCAAGAATACCTACATATAATTCATGACATGAAGTAAAGAACTACTTCTATGACCTAACTCCTCCATGCATAGATGAATGACTGTAACTGATATAAATATCTTGTAGCACCTAAGGAATTGGTGTCTTGTATGCACCTAAAGATGAAATCAAATTTAAGATTAAGACACTCCTTCAAAACAGCCACTCTTAAAATTAACTTCCAACTATGACTGATTTAGTGTAAAAATTGCCCGAAAATCACCAAAAAGTATAAAACTCACCCAACAAATGAGTGGAACAGGAACCTGTCTGGCAAACCTTAAAAAAGATGTCAAACTTAAAAGGTAAATGTAAAATATTGAACTTCAAACTTAAAAAAGAATTAAATCACAATCCGAAATGCACAGAAAAAAATTTAAATGTGAAAGAGATGCACGTGCATATTATACTTATTCTAGTTCATCCCAACTACCAGCTCATGAAAGTGCATAATCTGTGAGCAATTAAATTGCTTGTGGAGCAGACAGTTAAAATTTTGGGTGTGGCGGGAGGGTTACAAAAAATCCGTCCTACATCAAACAAGGCAGATTGCATAGTGAGACAAAATGATCTCCTGCCTCAAAAACACAAAGAGAGGAAGCGATCTTATTGGACAAAATGGACAATTCCACAGCAATTGAAGCAGTGATCCCATTGGATTAAGGATCACAAAGTTTGGATTGAGAAATTATGCAACAATTGGAACTACAGCAACCGTAGTTGGGATGAACCATATTTCTGCAGGGGCCAAATGACGGTTATTTATAGACAAGCTATATAACAGTTTTAATCAATAAATTATGACAAATATATTGTTTGGTCATCAGTCATAGACTTCTTCAATATAAAAATATTAGACTAATCTCTTGCAAGCTTCAGCTAAATATTTTTCCAAAATTTATTGATTTTTATGCCTGTTTCCCACGATAGCAGCTCATTAGGGAATCAAAAAAATTGTCAAAAATAAAATCCATGTGTGACATATCTCTTAATTTGCATGGTTGGCAAACTTTGTAACTCAAGGCAGGAGACATATTGATTATGTGGAATATTGTGGCAAAGAATCAGAGTGACAAACCTATAAATCATTGTCACGATTTTTAGATGTTCCACCTTGTTAGATGAGTGATTTGCCAAATCAGAAAATAATAATAAAAAAAAAAATTAGATTTTTGCATGTCTGTAACAAGCTATCCTACCATACCCTGCAAGTTATAAGACAGCAAGCAACCTAATGAAAACAAAATCGGATATTTTGGTCGTTTGTGTCCATACGGACACTTTCTGCACTACATAATTGAATGGAGATTCCTGTCTTTGAATATTGCTGTTTTCCATTTTGTCATTTGGCATTTTGAATAAAAAAATAACTTAGGTGAATTATGTAGACTTATCCTTCATTTTTAGATTACTCCTGCAATTTTCAAATATTTTTACTCTTTTGGGTCGATCACTGATAGTGCCTTTAAACAAAACGTGTGCTAAAATCACAAAATGGCCCTCCCTAACACCACCAAACACCAGTAGAACTCAATGATCTGAGGCTAGAAAATGCACTAAGTCCAAAAAGATGCGATGACGTCATCGCACCAACACTTATGTGGGCACAAAATCGCTGGCTGGGCCAGTGACTCCCTCATGTCTTGCCATCCCTGCTCATGGGAATGGTGCGCCGGAGGCCCCGGGTTCGAATCCCACCACGGATGTCCAATCATCTTTAACTTCTATCCCTTTACCACTTCCCTTCCTCTCTGGAGATTTCACATATCAGGTGTCCCTAAAAAAATCAAAAGTACTGATTTTTACCCAAATCTTAAGCTTTGTATCAAAAATATCCCCATCTGAAAGGATTAAGCTGAGAAATGTTTCTTTGGTTCAAAATTGTGAAATTTCTAATTTCGTTTAGGAGCAAATACAAAATTCAGCCTATGTTTTATATTGAAATCTATATGAAATTACTATTATGACACAGTATTTGGGTGCCTCCAAATCTCTTGTTGCACCTCTTATCTATTACTTTTAGCAAAACTATTGAAATACAGCTAGCGTTAACTTACAGTTGTTTGTTTGTAAATATGTATGCTTTTCCATTGACTAAGCTCAGTAGTAGGGTATTATATAGCAAATGAAATTTGAGATTCTTAAGGTGTGTCAATTTTCCTTTTAAAATAACACAATAAAATCCATAATTACTCCAGTCACCCTTCTCTAAAGTGTTTCGTACGCATTCCTACCGAAGTCCAAATTTGTTTAAGTCCGAAGACGAACTTTGCTATACTTAACCAATTAATGACAGCAAAGGCGGAAGTATACTATCGATTTTAAACAGGCATTTGCTGACTGTGATGAGTATTGTATTTGTAAATGCTATATTTTTAACAGGACATTTTTTTTTAATTTTAAACAATTGAGATTATTAAAAAAATGACAATATCCAAACTTTTTCTCCAAAACCAATGCTTGTGTTATTTTGTTTTGTTTTGGGCCTTTACAAAAGTAATTTTAAACTTTCCCATGGCATTTTAAACTTCTAAACTTTCCAAATGTGTATTGTTTTAATTTTTACTGAAAAATACCCACCTTTTTATTGAATTTGTCAATTTCTTTAGTGTATCAAAAAGCCTTATCTATTTGTCTAAAGTAAAATCACGTATTATTAAACTGGCACGTACGTTTTACAAGCACCTAAACAAATTGTCAACTGATAGCCTAATCAATAGGATAAGCTTTTCGGACTTAGGTAAATTCGGACTTCGGTAGGGGTACCATTTTGTAGTTACTATTAAAATTGTGATTTTGACAGCACACAACCAGGGCCCTTCCCCAAACTCACGCGTAACCACTCGTGTATACTAACTCATGCTGTATGTCTTAGCATACAGAAAACTTTTTCATAACCAGTTACAAATGCTTTTTGAGACAACTTGGGCCACTTCATGCATGAATCATATTAATGCACGTATATTTACGAAACACATTTCGGGAAACCGAACCCCTGATAGTTCAAAAGCATGACGTCGGTTTTGCCTCTTAGTAACAACAAAGAGGACCTTCAAGTTGCTTATGACATAAAGGAAATGCGTTACTCCTCAATAGAGCAGTTTAAGGGTGCAACAAGAGATTTCAAGTCATTAATATTTTCTGTGATACGTTGTGATTTCATATAGATTAGAGACTCAATAGATTCCCTACCTTTTATTTGGCTACAGAAATAACTTAAAATGAAAACATAAGGTGATTTGTATGCTTATGTTTCAATAAAAACATAGGCTGAATTTTCCTATTTACTCCTATAGGAAATTAGGAATTTCACATTTTTTGTACCAAAGAAACAGTTCTCAGCTTAATCCTTTCAGATGGAGATATTTTTGATTGAAAGCTTTACACCAGTGCAAAAGTCAGAATTTTCACATTTTTTAGGGACACCTGTCATTTGAAATCTCTCGTTGCACCTTTAAGGTGTGTCAATTTTCCTTTTCAAAATAACACAATAAATAAAATCCATAACTCCAGTCACCCTTCTAAGTATTTTGTAGTTGCTATTAAAATATGTGATTATTGACAGGCACACAACCAGATGAGTTCAGAATGCATGACAGGTCGGTTTTGCCTCTTAGCGACAACAAAGAGGACCTTGAAGTTGCGTATGACGTAAAAGAAATATGTTCCTCCTCAATAGTGCAGTTTAAGTAATGGTAATTTACAGATGTGAAATCAATATCATTGATGCATCAACTTAGCAAACTTAGTAATCATGTTTGTTGTGGTATGTATGGAGTGTGTGTGCATCCATGTGGTGTGTGTGTGTGCCTGCCTGTGTGTGTATGTGTGTGTGTACTTACTAGAGTGACATTGTGGGGTTATTTGTACGTAGAAATGATACGTTGTGAGGTTATTTAACGTTGTGGGGTGATTTTTCTTGACGTGGGGTTTTTCTTCATAGTTACCATGTTACCTTATGTCCTATAACGGAATAAACTGTAATCTAGTATTGAGGTTTATTCCTTAAAAGAGTAGAAAAAAGATTTTTTAGGTTAGTCACTTTATAGGCCTGCGGCACAATCGAGAGGCCTAAGAAAAATGAGTAGTTTAGTAAAAAAAATTCAAAAAAATGAAAAAAATTCTTTAAAAATGTCTAAAAAAGTCTTTTTAAGAGAAAAAAATTGTTACTATATAATACAGTCATGAAATTTGTTACTATATAGTAATGAAAGAGTGTTTTTTTAAAGAAAAGTATGAAAAAGTGACTTTTTAAGAGATTTTTTAGTAGAACTCCACAATGTAGCTTTTGTAAGTCTGTGTGGGTGTTTGTGTGTAGATCTGGTTCCTTCAATAAACATTAAAAAATACAAGTTGTTTAAAATGTATGTGTGCATGTGTATTTTTAAAATCACTTTCCCCCTGAAAGTGCTGAGATTTGGTAAGAAGTATGCTGCCCTCAAAAAATCCAGTTTTTGGACTCTTTTAGTTCTCTTTCTGTCAGCTCACTTCTAGAAACAACCTTTTTCAAGTCAAGATTTACAGTTGCCAGCATTTTTAGTCAAAGGAAAATTTGTTCCAAAGGAAATGGTATGGCAGAAATCAGGCCAGGAAATCTGAGAATTTTCAGTTTCAGAAACTCACTTAAGAAAACCAGCAAAGCACTTGCCTTAAAAAACAATAGCCCACAACTAAAAAATTCAAATTCCTCAAAACCAATGGTAGCCCTATATGACAAGCGTTACATATGTTAACCTCTTTTGAAGAGTTTCTACATGTAAACAAAATCTTTTTTTCTATTTTTGGCCGTAGGGTTAGAGGTACTTTGTTATTTCATGCCGATAAATAAAAGAATTGTTTCCTGTATATTGTAAGGGGGGGTTACATATGGAAATCTTTCCAACTATAAAACCCTGGAGCTTTGCATAAGATCCTGTATGTTACAAAGGGTAATTGATTACCACCAAACCAAAGCAAAATATCCCAGGCCCTACACCCGCCCCAAACTTGTACTGGTGCAAAGGAGCCTGCCTGACTGGTACTGCCTGGATGCACACCACCAATCCATTACAGGCACACAGAGCATACTTCCACCCACAGACTAACTTTGACTGGCAGACCAAATAGAGCTCTAGTCAAACACACACACAACATGGTGGAAACGTGGGAATACTTATACCCATTACCAGCCAGTGATACCAATATTCTCTCTCCATATACGTGGTTGGTTTACTGGGTGACCGACCGCTAGCAGCTACCAGAAGGGGGCGTCATAAGGGTTCAAGGGATTTTATAGAAGTGGCTGGAGTCCACAAAACCGGAGGGGGATCTTAATTCAGTGAATAACAGCCGAGATGTTCGGAAGAACTTGAAGTTTCCGCATCGGTCATGACACCGTGAAGGCATTTACACCTACTCCTCTCTCTCTCCAGTGCAAATGTTGATTATTAAAAAAACACAGAACCGTTGGCAGCTTACGCATCCACGTTGGATGATACTCGTAATTTATTAAAGTGCAATTTACTTTTGGAGCGAGAACGATTCACGAACACGTGCAAAGAGATTGCTGAGGACGTGATGACTTGATTGCGTCGGTGTTGGAATTTTACGTAGATGTGAAGTGCTATTTTTCCTGCCTTCTTTCTGACAGGTACGTGTAAACCGGAATCCTTGCGTAATGGGGGTTTTCGGTTTATGTCGGAGGTCCAGATAAATAATGTACAGGATACGAATGTAGCTTACCCCAGAGTGGCGGGGAAGAAATTGAAGAGAAACGTGAGTACAAGTTTTCTTTTTTCACCTATGATGATAACAGTATTGCTGAGGTGAAGGACAATTCAATATTATTGATAATGAATTGATTGACAACTGCTCACATTTTGTTTCTTCACAAATTCTGCATTGAAAAATTAGATGTTGATAAGTTGTTGGCATTTGACAAGTATTAGCCATATGAGGAAATATTTTTAAACATGAAAACAATTATAATATACTTTTTCAACCTTGTTTATCCCAATAAAAATCCAAGTTACAGCAAGCGTTAAAGCTTATAGAATGGAATCTAAAAGGTCCAGATATTTGCTATATTTTTGTTTACATTTCTTTAAATGTTTTTAACTTTTTGTCCCTATCAAACTCAAATTCTCTCCTTGGCCGTCAAACAATTTAAATGATCTTAAACCATAATGTGATAGTAACCAAAAGAATATTTACCTCTGAAATTTTATGCCTTTGAAACTAATAACAAAAGATTTTGGGTATTTTCCTGCATATTTACAGGTTTATTTGCTATTTCTATTTAAACTGTTTCCACGATTGATTACACGACCACCAAAGAGACGTGTTATGGTGGTAACTTCCAAACTGAATGTCGACCTACAAGTCCACATCTGTTTGTGTTAACCTGCAGTTGTATGCTGAAAGAACAAAGTCAACTTACCTATCAAATTTGTCTGAAAAAGTCCATATGCCATTGTGGAAGGTGAGAGCTTCCATGTCCTACAGGAAAAAGTGAAACATCTCAAAGTGAGAAATTTCATGTGTTTCCCAAAATTCCCAGTGCAAAAGTTCAGTTCATTTTGGTTTGTTGTTTTGATATGGTGAAACGTGTTTGTTAAAGGTTGCAACGAGAGATTTTATAGTCATCAATATTGTTGTGATATGCAGTTATTTCATATGATTGATGCACAATAGATCCCCTACCTTTATTTGGTGACAGAAGAAATAACTTAAAATGAAAAAAAAGGGGTGATTTGTACATGCTTAATTCAATAGAAAAATAGGATGAATTTCGTATTTGTCTATACGAAAATTTCAAAATTTTTGTACCAAAGCAAGTAGTTCTCAGTCATCCTTACAGATGGGGATTATTTAAAATTATAAAGCTTTACACCAGTGCAGTGCCAAAATCAGAATTTTCACATTTTTGGGGGACACACTGTTATTTGAAATCTCTCGTGACACCTTTAATACAAGAGTGTTATGTGTAATATGTAAGATGCTGTGTGCTAATATTGATTTACAGTTTCATATCTACTTGCACTGGTGCATGCAGATGAAAATTTCTGGGTGATTCTTTTATTAGGGTACCAGTGGCAAAATGCAGTAGTGTGTGATTTCATGATACATTTTAGCATGTGTACATTGTGAACTTGCCAAATGGTATGTTTTTGATTTATTGCTACCACCTGTATGCACAAGCCTTTAAAGTACTTGGATTCTTGTTCATGACTTTGTAATACTGTGAACTTTGAGCAAAAAGGATTAAAAACCCCAATTTGTAGGCAAATATTTTGGACATTTGAACATTTGTTAAAGAAGTTTATCTTCCCACTATTTTTCATCATTTACAAGGTTGTTTTTTCACTTTTTTGTTCACCATTTGCCTTAGGATTGTATGTTCCCAACACATAGACTTCACCAAATGCAGGTTTCACGTGTAAACAGGTCTCCTTATTTCATTTACATAGGGAACATTTCAATTGGTTGTGCTTCCTTGAAATTGAAATTTTAAAATTGCTTTTTTCTGTTAATTGTTTAAGGTTGGCGTGATTTTTAAAAGCAATAGGGTTAATGATGATAATGCTGTTAATAAATTTAAAAATTCAGGTTTTAAATTTGCATGAACCACTTTGTTGTCCCCTAAATATTTACATGGAAAACCTGTTATGTGCTTGCGTTAAAGGGAGAAGCAGGGATTTGCTAATCCGAAACATAAAAAATTCAGATCCTAGTGTAAAGGAAAAGTGAATGTCTCAAATGTGAGAGATTTCAGCAGTTCAGTATGTGATTTATTTTGTCACCAAAATGCCTGTTTCCAAAGTTTCATTGGAGTTGACAATGTTGTTTCTATATTATAAATGTTTGTTTAGTTACAAGAGTGTCATAATTATGTAAGATGATGTCAGTGGAATACCGAGGCAGTCGATCCAGAGAGGGCAAAATTCCCAAGTCATCCCTCCAGAGGGGGCATGGCAAATCTGATTTCGCATAGCTATTTGTGTGAGTTTCTCAGACAGAAGAACCCCTTTAGAGATGTGTTTGGTATGTTGTGTGCTTTCTTGGTATAGTGAGTAAACCCCTTTAGGAGACGTGGTTTTGGTAGGTGTGTTGTTCTTGTATGTGAGGAGGCAACCTCCACAGGCAAGAGGAACCTCCAATCAGCACAAACAGGTGTGCTGTGAAGACCAGACAGAGTAGATAAATGCAAAATCGTAAATAGAATAAATTGGAGGTGCTGATTGCTGTCGTAGGGAAACTAGGGTGTGGCTGTATCAAAACGGTCTCCATCAGCAAGTAGTGTGTGAGTCCTATGCTAAGGGAATGGTATGACGAGAAGAGAAGCTGAGAGTGACCCCCCAAAACTGATCTTTCTTTAAAACCATGACAGTAGTCGTAAAACGAATAAAGGGCATTTATGATCCATAGCTCCCCTGGATTAGTCACCCACCCCCCCCCAACGCCCCCCCCAACCCACCCACCCCCCCCCCACCCCCCCCCCCCCCCCCCCCCCGCAAAAAAAAAACTAAGTTGAGGTTTTATCTCACTCTGAACGTTGGCCAAGTATAAGTATGTGTGATTCATCCTGCGTGCAACTTAGACCTACTCTGCAACAGATTCGTAAATCTGTAATTTTCGGTCCGTAAATGGACAAAACACCAGAGACCTATAGGGCACAGTGGTACAAACCTTTGCTTGTAACAATCCAAACTCCAGTCCGATCAACTGAAATAGAAACTGACCTTTTCTAGAGGATATTAGTGAACCATAAACACCATGAAAGTGCTAAGATCATTGAAGTGCCCTTTAGATCTCAAGTTTGCAAGAAAATTACTTTACAAATCACCACATGGAAGGGTCTGTGTGCGCACTATTTTGGTGGTAAAAGGGTTATGTATGTTTCACTCACCGGGTTTATTTAGTGATTAATAACTCTTTGGGTCTAATGGTAAGATTCATTATGGCGGTGATATCTTTGTGTAATTGCAATTCCCAATGGTGATGGATGACTTTGCTTGGGTCAATGAAGTTACACCCTATATATACATTTAATAGGGTACATAGAACTGGTGCATTCATGGACAAGTGTGTTGAAGTAGTAAAATAAAATCATTGGCAGTCATGTGGCTAATGTGGCGTTTGATCCAACCCCATCAATACATGTACATGGCTTGCAGTGCTTACTGGAAGTCAATTTGTACCAAAAAATCCTTGGCACAATGAAGTGTACAGATGTTAGAAAAATGTTTAATTGTTAGATTTATGGTTGGGCGAAAAGAGGGTTAGGGCCTAAGACAAACTTTCATGTTTTTTAAAATTGCTGATTCTGTTTTCTTTTCCATTTTCTAATTAAAAACCTTAATTTAGCAATTCTAGGGAATCCATTTGATTTATTAAAATAACAAAACAGTTTAGGCTAGAAATAAGCACAAGGAAAGTATGCTATATTTGGCATTTGATTAATGGCGATTTTGAGTGAAATTAGCGATAATGAGGGGGTTGTTTTTACTAAGGTAATTTTTTCAAGAATTTCAGGTGATTTTAATGGTAGCTTATACATTTTACATTATATTTATTGTTATTTGTGTTTTTTAAAATTGGGGAAAACTGGGAAAATGCCAGTTTTTCAGGATATTCAGGTTTCTCCAAATCCCTGTTCTAAACTCGCAATTATGTGAATTTTCTCCGTTTTCTGTAAACAAAAAACTTTGGTCTTAGCCGTTAGGGTGAGTTTAAGGGTTAAGATGGGTGCTGAGGTTAGGTTTGGGGTTATAGTTTTAGGAATGAGGTTGGAATTAATTAAAGTTAGAGATTTGAAAATTGAGTTTTGAATAGCTAGGATTTTAGGGGTAGGGTTAGGTTGAGTGTTGGGATTTGGATTTAGCAAGGAGTTGGATTGAGCAGTTATTCTAGAAACCGAGTATCATGACATAAAAACTAGTTGAAAACAACCACGCTATTAACTGGGGATTTTAGATTGCTAATTTAATTACATTTGAAATCGCAGAATATTTGTCAATTTGTGAAAGTGTATTACCTTTATTTAAGAAATAATTGTTTTTAAACTAAGATAAATGTCAGCCTTAATCTTTCCCTGTTTTCAGAACTAAAAAATTTCAACCATGATTTGCTTAAAGTTGCATCTTTCAAATGTTATGGATAACTGAAAATCTATGCTTGTAGTGCATCTGTATATCTTTTCTCCAGAAAATTATTTTAAAGGGTACATTTTGGTGTTGAATTTGATCAGCTTTAGCTTAATTGAACTTAAGCATATCCCTTTGAGTCTACTATATTATGCCTATTACCTTTAGTGTTAAGAGAAGACTGAATCTGCACAGCCTATGCATACATGTACTGGCAGTCAGGGCCAGCGCAAGGGGTGGCAGGGGGCAGCTGCCCCCTGAGAAGCTCTGAGAGTTTTAAAATTGAGCAAAAACAGGGGTGTTAAGCAATAATTGCATAAAAATTAGGTTTTTTTTACCTATATGAGTTAATCATGTAATGTTTTGCCCCTCCTGTGAGTTAACCCTGGCACCGCCCCTGCTGCGAGTCCTTATTGGAAATGGGGGTGGCCTAAAAGAGTATAATTTTCAGCCTCTTGTTTACACCACTAACGTGGCTGCCGTAAGGATAAAAAATCTTGGGTGGCCTACTTTCTTGCATGGCATCTGAAAAAACTGCTTTAAAATGTCTGAAAATGCACTAGTTATTATATTAAAGGGGATGGTTCGATTTCAGTATATAAAGTTTTTGTCTTGATAGAATGGCCTTTACCCAAAAACCCCATCTGTAAAGTTTCTCTCCAATATTTCAATCCATTTTGATGTGAGAGCAAGAAACATGATTTTGTGAGCCCCATAAAGTACTGTGTAAAATTAATATTGGTCGACCAAAATAGAGTACATTTTCGCTCATAACTTCCAACCCAAACATCCTTTACCCTAAAATTTCACAGGGTAAATGAGAAAAATAGAAGCTTTCTTCTGATACCAAAATTTTGACCGCTTCCGGTAAAATCTGGGGTTCTGGGGACGAGGCTATTAGCGATCGGGCCATGGACCTTTAAGAAAGTGATGGAATTTCATGATTGACTTGGTAGACTGGTATGTTTTCTCAAACTAAGTGGCATTTGGACAGTGAATTTAAGGCAATTTATACTCTGCGCTCATCAATTTCACATCGATTTGCCTATTACTAGCTTTAGCGACTATAGAGAATCTTGTGTTGTCAGTCTGACGTCGGGCGAGTTTGGTGATTTGTAACTAAACAATTTTCTGTTCATCATATGTTCAAAAGTTTTGGTTATTTTGGTGATATTAGCTTGTACTTTGGTGTGATATTGTTGTATTTCCTCTATGAGAGTTTTAAATGTGAAAGGAACATGCTCAAAGTTGCCATTTTCCCAATACACTACTGTGTATAAGTGAGTTAGTGGTGTGTAACCTCTTGGGAATATAAGGTAGTCCATTTCTCTTGATAAATTTGGTGTAAGAAAGAGGCACTTTTCTATTACAAATGTAATTTCTAGTGGTCAATACTGCTTATACAGGTATGAAGAAGGACAAGTGTAAAAATCAGTGCTGCCAGAATGGCTCAAATTTCATTTCAGTTTTCTCAAAAATTCTGGGGCTTTTTGCCAAAACCTCCATCAAATGGGGAGGGGGTGTAAAAGATACTTTTTAGGTTGACAGTACAGATGATATCAATTTTAAGATCATTTTGAAGGCTACAGATCAAAAATGCCCTATATTGAATCTCAACCTGCTAATAGATGGCCCTTCAACTCCAATTGCAACAAATACAGTGTTATCACCAAAGAAAAATGGCTTGTAAATACAATTTCACTTAACCTTAATTTTCAAGTGACTGCACATATAGTGAAAAATCTAACATAACTTTAAAAATTAAATTGATATCGCCATATGTACCTGGTCACCCGTGAAAATGGTGTGCAGATACAAAAAAAAATCTCAACAGAAAGAAATTTTAAAAGGAAATCTGAAAAGTCCATCCGTCCATGGGTGAACAAGTTCAAGTCGGCTAACTCGCCATTCTGATTTGCTAATCGGTTAATCCCAACTTTTATTTTGTTCAAGTTACAAACCCACCCAGGTGGGAATAACTGGTGTTCAAGCAAGTGTTACAACTCCCACTTTAGGTGTCGAGTCGTCTTCCTGTCTTTAAACACACCATAATAACCATTTAATATTTCTGTTTAAATATGAAAATAAAAATGTGTCAGTCAAACTTGTTTACAGCCAACACGTTTCTGGGTCAATGATAACTTTTGTGGATATTACATGGATCAGGAATTGTAATATTGTTGCTTTTTTCCCCTGTTGTAGTGTTTGAGCAAGTGGAAATTCACATAGAAATTGACATGTTGGCTAACCTCTTGCATTGTTAATTTGTGCAGTTAGAGGAATTCACCAGTGTCTTAATGCTTAATGCAGACATTGATTGTGGTGGGGTGCAAGATTGTCTGCAGTAGCTATGCTGTGTTCACTCTCATGACTTTTGATAAAGTCCATTGAGATAACACTGAAGAAGAACATAATGCAACCCTAGGGTAAATATGCTATAGTAGCTCTAGTGTATTTTGGCACAATTTGGAGCCTCTTCTCTGACAAAATGTGTCAAATGTAAGTGGCAAAAGAATGGGGTCATTTTCCACCTTACACTGAACAGGGTAGAGTATACAATCAGAAATAATGTTAGAAAGGTTTAAGACTTAAGGCAGCTATTGCAAATATGACTCGGATGACCTCTATAATGTAATATTTGACTGTTGAGAAGCATTTCTGTCACAGATTTTGAAGTGCAAAATTGATTATGTCTGAAGCAATTTAGGAAAATCCTGGAACTACTGTTAACATTCCTGTGAGCTCCTGTCTCACTAGGGCATTGGTACACAGACTCTGATTGAAATGGTCTGTTGAAACTCGAGCACGAGAAATGAAAAATAACTGTTTTTAAGTAGCATTTAGCAAACCACAGATATAATTTTATTTGTAATTTTCCAATTAGTGTAGTTATTGAACCCATTAATCTCCATTGTATCAATTACATAAGTCTCCAGTTTAAGATTACTTGTCATTGGAGTTGTTTGTGTTTTTTTCTCCACTGCCGAAGGTTTGGTTTGTTATTTCAACCTTGCCAGTGCTGTTTACAGGAAATGTTTGTTTGTTTG
>JAMKCH010024561.1:0-19841 GCA_023653785.1 Ophioderma brevispina
GAGGAAATTTGTGAAGTGAAGCAAGAAACAAAACCGTCAGCGGGAAATAATGTTTCTTCAAAATTATCGATGTGTTCAAAATGTTAAAGGGACATGTCCGATTGCAAAAAGCCTCGTCCCCAGAACCCCAGAATTTTTCCGGAGGTTGTTAATACTTTTCTCATTTACCCTGTAAATCTTAGAGCCAATGATGGTCTGTTATGGATGTTTATTGATAGAAAAGGGCCCCCATTTTGCGGCATTTTGGTCGACCAATATTCATTTACAAAGGACTCTATGGGGGCTTACAAAATCGTTTTAGCTCCCACACTCTCTAAATTTCTTAGATTAAAACGGAAGACAAATCTAAATTTGAAATAAAAGTTTATCTATTAGATTTATTATTTCACTGTATTTTGATTTAATTTTAATCTAAAACTTAGATTTTCCCTGATATGATAGCAATTAAATTAGATGAGTTTTTAATTAAAGAAATTTAGAGAGCATTGAAACAAATTGAAATATCGGCAGTGAAACTTCAGAGATGGAGTTTTTGAGTCAAGATAATTCAAACAAGAAAAAGTGAAAAGTTTATATAATTAAATCGGGCCATTCCCTTTAAAAACTACACCTGTTGTCTAAAAACGTCGCTTTAAAAATTATTGCTGCAGTTTCTTGTGTTAGTAAGGATCAGGCGTTTGAACGGAAACGTAGGCCTATACTCTCTTTAAAATAAAGATTGAAATTTCATCTTACGAGTGTGCATCACCACACGAAAAAAAAAATGAAAAGTCAATCTTTTAGATTGAAATTATTTAATTGTAATTCTTTAATTCCAAAGATTGAAATGTCAATCTAAAGTGACTTTCCTTTTTTCGTTTTTTTTTTTTTTTTTAAAAGATTGAAAATTTCAATCTTTATTTTTAAGAGGAGTCACATTAGATAAAAATATTTATTGCCATGGGAGGCTCTGGTTAAAAATAGGGGGCTCAAGGTGATGCAAAAAAATAAGATTTTGATGGAGGGGCACCCGCTGTCCCGAAGCCAAAATTGCGACCCGGATGAAGCCCGGTTAATTGCAGAACCCGAGGGGGGGGGGGGGGTGAAAAACGTTTTAAACCAGGACTCAAATAAAGGCAGTGTACTTCATGCAATAAAATTCTCAATTTTCATAGAGGAGATTTTTCGTCTGTCAAAGCTTGTAAAGACACCATCAAGGCCGCTTTTGGACACAGTACATCCCAAAGTGGCTCGGTTGTGCTTATGCGATGGAATATGTACAAGCTGAAATAGTACACGTAGTATTTACAGTTTGGAGTACGATTCACGAGCACGTAAAGAGAGTACTGGTTCATTTATTCCTCGCCCAAATAGTGGAACTATTTAAAAAATCACGTGATAATTTTCAATCAATCAACAGTCTAACTTTATTAATGAAGTATAAATTATTGAACCCCACGAGAACCCCAACGGTAATCGGACAAAAATATCTTAACTGACCACCTTGGTTTTTAAATGTACACATATGTATTTAAGGGGTTTGGGTCAGATATACTTCCCGCATAATTTTCCTTTCAAACTTCGCATAAATACGGTTTCATCGAATGGATCGAAATATTCAAGAAAAATAGGGGGTCACCGATATCACTTTTGAGTTAAAACCAATGACAAAAATACACATTTTTCGCACAAATTACTACATAAGTCTATGGAAAAATCATTTTTTCGAAAACATTCAAAAATAAAAAAAATAAAAAAAATAAAAAAAATAAAAAACTTTTTATATAAGTTGCGCACTCATATCAGATTTTCTAATAAAACAAAAAATCATTGGGGTCACCGAGTAACCTTTTGAGATCTTTCTGCGAAAATCCTAACCATTCTTGAAAACTGAACCCTTGCCGACCATCTTAGCACGTCCAGCTCCGACAAAAACGCAGAATATAATACGCAACGTGTTGAGCGCGCGTGTCTCGGAGTGTTGCGTGTCCAGCGAGATCGATTCTTTGATTTAGGCCTATAACATTGGCTTGTACTTTTGTATCTTTTAGTTCTGAATCCGAGTTTGGTGTTATCATACTTTTTAAATCCTAATTCTACAGTGTGACAGGAAAGGCGGCATCACCCCAGGTTTAGACCTATTATATTAGGGTTTTGAAGATTTTGTCTTAAAAGAACGACAGTCAATGAGGATTCTGCAACTGACCCCTCGAAGTTAACAGGAATATTTCAAATGCAAAAGGCAACAATATTCGAAGGACCCCCGTCCCCACAACAGCAATCATTTGTCCAGCACAAATGAATACCGACCCAACTACGGAACATTGGGTAAGTAAAAGCTTTTTCTATATCTGATTATAAAGTACGAATTACCAAAAATTACAAAAATTAAAAAAAATGAATAGGCACCATTGCGCAGTTTAAGCATCGTGAGGTTCGTATCGGGCTTGAATCGGCATATGTCTACATATTACGCATGGAACTATTATTTTTCAAACAGTGAATGAAAGCACCAGAAAATTCTAATGTTGTGAGGAACAGGGGGACTAACAATAAATACGAAATTCATGTAAGGCTAAATTTGGGTAATTTTACTGCTAGCTAAGGGGACAGAAACCAAGTCTCTGTTCGAGACAAATGTGCGGACCACGCTCTAATGGGGGAGGGCCAATTTTCAACTCCAACATTCATCACTTGCCTCCTGGATGCCAGGGAGAGGAAAACAATTGAAAAGACTAGGGGTGACAAAGGACAATAAAGGAAAGGATGGTTATGTTCAAAGGTCCCATGCATCCCCCCTACTCTCGCGCTGTGCTTAAAGAATTATTTTTATTTCGCGTTAAAAAACTCTTGCTACGCGGGATGTGCGGGGCTTGTTTGTTTTAGAGCGGGGCAAATCGACCGCGGTCAGGCTGCGGAAGTCATTTCGGAAGATATTGAGGATTGGAACGATGCCAAAAGTTGATCTATGACCCATAGAGGCTGGAATATTATAAACCAGAGGAGAATGCGGGATTATGGAATAGCCCAAGACGTAAACGTTTTCTCTCACACAACAGCGCCGCGTGGTTGTTGCTGCGTAAGCACGCGCGTGCGTCACTGTTGAGCGCAAAGCACACGCAATATAAAAAATCTGTGGTCAAGCGATATGTACCAGTGTTGTTGCATTCCCAGTGTCCATTTGTCTGATCGGCCGATTTTCTGCAATAATTAGTGCGACCCCCAGACAATCGCTTTTTGACAAGAAACATGTTCTGAACAACCGATTCCCGTAAATCCCCTAATGCCACAAACGGTCTGCAGGCGAGACCCCTGTATTGTAGGAAAAAGGATATTTGAGTCCGTGAGATCGCATGTGGCATCAGTTGTGTTGTTGTTTCAATAACTAAGTGTGCGAACGTAAAATCCTCGCGTGTCTCATAAAAATGCATAAGGGAATTTCCAAATACGACGATACGTAACCAAATCTGTGGGCCAAAAATCTGTTAATGCGTGCGTATGCTCAGTATATACTTTTGGGCAACTATATTTGGTTTACGCCGTTCGGGAGAATCTCGGGTTGGGTTATATTACGTATTGTATAGACCCAAACTCCGGTGAATTTCGTGATCAACAACCCTCGTTCCCACCCGAATTACCTGAAAAAGTTAGAGATTTTATATAATTGAACCGTTAGCTTAGTAATCCAGGTTGTACCAAAGATTACGGTGAAAAATTTTCGTATTTGTCAGAAAAGAACAATTCGCGATTAGTCTTTTCTGTCCGTAAACTGACAGAAATTACAGCACAGTGGCCTATGTACATGGGGAAACAAAGGAATTGATCCATAACAAAAACCGCAAGATCGATATCAACTCAAATTTGTGGAATAAGCTTTTCTCAGGATATCTAGCACCAGGAATAAAAACTGAAGGGGGCTGGATCACGAATGGCACCTTTAAGTAAAACAATTAGTAATGGCGTTTAAAATTAAACCGTTTATTTACTGAAACGACATGAATATGGACTTTGCGAAACAAACTCTGATGGCAAATGACTTGCATTTTAGCTCATTGTGCAACACCCACAAAACATGCCGCGAAAACGGTAAAATAGGCATGCTTTGCAATTAAATTATGTATGGGTGTTAGATTAGAATAGAGATCAACATACATTCCCCCATATGTATGTTGCAAGTGAAAAGCTTTGTAGTTTGTTTTTTTCACGTATCCGCGTGTTTATTAGCAATGGAGTTCTAATTCGTTGTGGTAAGTGTTGATTGTATGTTTTAAGAACACTCAAAATACTTTCCAATAAGGAGCACCAAATTCATTGCTCCTAAACACAGTTTTTGTCCAAAAAACTTAATATCTACATACCATTCACAAAATAGATAAAAGGATGACTTAGAGATTTCGAAATCATATCTTGTGTATTAATTAAAAATAGTCCGCTGGGCGAAAGATAGTAATCTAAAATGCTGAATTCCAAAGTTCTGGCATGAATCGGATTTTCGTTTAATGTATAAACTTTCTGTGTAATAACAGTAACATGATATAGGATAACAATTTTTAACAAGGGTAATTTCTATAAGGACATCTTTTTAAGCTTACCTATTTCACACAGTTATAGTGTGGGACAAGCATTGTGCAAAAAACACAAAATTAGTCAACATTTCTCAATCGGGAAACCCAAAAATTTTCTAGATTGTTGGAAAATGTAGTCAAATTTCTCAATCTGAAGCTAAATTGTCCAAATTTGCTTAAAATGTCAAAATTTTGCGGTGGGTGAAAATGTCAAATTGAGGTTAAATTTGGCCGCCAAATTTGAATCTATGTATAGCTATGGGTTCCCTTTTTTGGGCAAAAAAAAAAAAAAAAATGGTTTATAGGCTATGGGGTCATACTTCCAAACAAAGTCTCGGAGGCACGTCCTAACCCAATAAAGTTGAGAACCACCCCCCCCCCCGGGTCTTCATTCTTCTAAAAGGGGTTATATGTAGAAAAGAAACGGTCACCCACCCTACTTCTGATGGCTCATCTCAGAAGTTCCATTTAGTGTGTGAGATCAACTCTTCTTCATTGTTCCTATGCAGCCTTCAAAGTTTTTATATTTTGTCTTTGATAGTTTTCTTAAAACCTCTTCGGCTAATATAATCTAGCAGAGAGAGAGAGAGGAGAGAGAGGAAAAATACATAAACTATGTAAAATTAGAAAAAAACTCTTATCATAATTATGTAAAATTTTACTCAATTTAGGTAAAAACTAATTTAGGTAAAGTTTTTACTTAATTAGGTAAACATTTTTTTATTATTATTGAGTCCTATTTTTACATAGCTTGTGTATATTTTTTATTTTACCATAACATTTTGCTCTGTGTACTGACACATAAGGATAACTCAATTTATTATCTTTATTTAAAAATTTAAACATTAAATGAAATTACGATTATACATTTCTTTCTCGGATTTATTTATTTTACGATAGATAGGGTTTAAAATGAAAAAAAAACATCAACATACATTTATATGCATTTAGTGAGTAACAAGTTAAATGGCCAGAATAACTTATTACAAATTGATGCAGATATTGTGTTTTGATGTACTCGGTGGATGTCAAAGGTCTCAGAATTACAGAAAATACCCTTTAAACCAAAAACAAATGAGCTTTTGACACATTGCCATCTAAATTTGATTAATAACCATTGTTTTAATGATTTCAGATTGGTTCAAGAATTTGCTGGTTAATCCAAAACAATCTTATAATTTTAAAACGACACTCAGGATTTAGATATGATTAGAGTTACTAATGTCCGAGAATTAAAAGAGGCGTTGCAGTTTCAACGATGATATGTCCTCACAGCGTGCAATAAAAAGCACATCTAAATTATGAGCCATAAGAATCTTCTTAGTCTTGAAGATTAAGTTTGTCCAGCAGTCAAGACGACGATAGGGTTTTCCCTCGAGGAATACTAATATTTTGCAATACAATCCTAATTATATTAATAATAATCATAATAGCATCATCATGCATAAACAGAACCTTGCACTGACCAATCGGATTTCATTATAAATTAAATCATCTTCATGCACCATCTTACATAATAACATCATGGGAGGAACCCCCAAATTTTGCAACCTGTTTGATCTCAAGGCAGATAAACAAGTTGACTCATTTTTTAAACGTTAGTCTTTTTTGGGATTCCGATTCTCTCTTGCACAAAATCTATCTAAAATTGGTTGATCTCAATACAGCAAAAAGGGGAATTCCATAATAAACAAAATACTGTTTCCTGTGAGAAATCTTTCTCAAATAAATTGCGAAATAAAAATAATATTCTTATCACAAAAGGAGGCTCTATAAACAATATATCCCAAATTCATTTCATTAAAATACAAGGGGAAGAGAAAAAGGGCTGCAAGGATACTTGAGACTAATTGTCATGGCGGTTACTTTATTCGAATCTGTCTTATCGAAACTAAAAAGGAGATAATAGTTAAGCCAGGAGCCATAGTCCGGGCTCCACAGAACGACAAACGAATAAAGCGTGTGGAGTTGATGATACTAAATGGTTGCTTGAGAGTGTCAACTGAATCCAGCGCCCTATTCTTCACCGTTGTAGGCGGACTGTGAGTCCCCGAGGCTATCTCTTCCTGCCAAGCGGGACACTCTGCTATGAGGGACACAAAATGTGCAAACACCGGCAATTAAAAAATTAACTACCATTTATAAAGCGCTAAACTAAAGTAAAACACAGTTTAAAACACCATAATGTAAAAAACTACACGGTGGTACATGTAAAACCAGGAGCTGGAGATACACAATTACAGAGCTCTGATTATAAAACAATGTACAATAGAGGTAAAATTTACCAATATATTCACACCAACATATTGCCTGAAATTCATTACAATCTTATATCCAAAACAAAATTACAGTTGCAGACAAAATGTCCGTGCAGGACCCAGAGCGAATCCACTCAGCTACCGGGAAGCGCAAAAAATACAAAATGTAGAGAGCAGCATTCCTTCTGCGGACCTGCAAAACCAAACAAGCATACGAAAACAAAAATGCTGATATAATAATATTAAAAAGTACAAGGAGTTGATTCGAGAAAGTCTCACATGTAATTTGAAAGGATAAACGTAGTCTTCAGTTTCTTCTTGAAAGTCGAGATGGGTGAGCTTTGCGGATGTCCAGAGGGAGGTTGTTCCACAAACGTGGTGCCGCAACAGCGGAAAGCTCGATCACCGTTACTAGTTTTTGTGCGCGGCCATGCTTGAAGAGGAGTTGTGAGGCAGAACGAAGATTGCGTTCGGGTAAGTAGTCAGACAATAAATCACATATGTACTTTGGTGCACAATACCATGACGAACTTTGTATGCAGTTAACAATATATTAAAGACACGCGGATCTTCAATCCGGAGCCAATGGAGTCATGAAGAATGGCGCAAAAAGTGGCCACGGCGTTTGGACAGGGTCACTAAAAGTGCAGCAGCATTTTGCACAAGTTGTAGACGGGCTAGTGAGAGGTAGGGAGTACCATAAAGGAGACTGTTGTTACAATCCAACCTTGAAGAGACAAATGGCGTGGACAAGACGCTCAGGCACACGGCCTGATTTTAAGGATTTCTTATCTTACTGATCTGTAAAAACAAAGGAAGCAGCACGAAAAATATTGCTTATGTGTGCTTTAACAGAAGTGGGTTGGTCCCAAAACAACACCTAGGTCTTTGGCAGAGATATGATGATTTGATCTAGCATCACCCAAATGCAATAATTAGGCGTATTAGCATAGATGTATTGCGATGCTGAGAGTGAAAGGCAAGATTTCAGTTTTGGATCATCAACATTAAACCTGTTGCAATAGCCCAAGTAGTACGTACATCGGGAACACACTCCTCAAGCTTCTTGACAGCGTTCAATTGTTCAGAAGATTTCATAAACCCAAGTTACACAGCGTGTCGTTCGCATAACGGATGTGCTGGATTCCTTTATGTGCATTGATAACGTCGCTTAGAGGTCCAGTGTACATAATGAAGTAAATGGACCCTTACACTGAACCCGCGGAGTACCCCAAGGCAGTGGAAAAGATTCTGCGGATGACCTGTCAATGGCAACAGTTGTGAACGATCTTACGATAAGATATGAACCATTTCAGAACTGTTCCGCCGATTCCATACCTGTCCTGCAAGCGTTGGAAGAAGATCTCGTGATTGATTGTATCAAACGCGGCTGAGTAGTCTAGTAACACAAGCACTGCCTCATGTCCTTGTCCAGAGATAACAGCAGGTCGTTGATAACTCGTAACATAGCGGTTTCAGTAGAATGATATTGACGATAAGCTGATCTGAGCATCCGAGAAAAGTCCATTTTCATGGCAGGTATGATTTCAAATGTGACGCTACCCTCTTTCCAACACTTTGAAATGAAACATCAGGTCAGAGACCGGGTCTATAGTTTTTGAGAGCATTGTGGAAAGGTTAGGCTTCTTGTGAGCGGTTTCACGAGAGCCGTCTTATATATCGGTGTTGGTACAACTCCACTTCTAATGATCCATTACACAATCTCGCGTAATATAAGTAACAGCACCATCAAGACAGTCCTTCAGAAGGATGTCGGAACTAGGATCTAACTTGAATGTTGTGGACGCAGATCCATTGATCTCTTTAACGAGAACCGTAAATAGAATAACTATATCTTTATACGCTATAAAAATAATTATGAACACATATCGGAGTGGTTCATGGAACAAAAAGGATTATACTACCATAAAAAACGAATTAAAACATTTGTCTAACCATGCCGCTATTTGAATTCGGCTAGTGTATATGGGATATGTATACGGGTTATGGGATACCGGGAACGGCACCAGTAGGTCTAAACCTACACAGTGACGCTGTCCATAATGGGCATTCCTATGGTGGGGGGGATGTGTATGACACAAACGGCCGGCGGTTTTGGTATCGCATAACACGTTATACAATAGCAGCGGGAATTTTAAGTAGCGCATGGTCAGACTAGGTGGGTTGTGAAATTTCATTGTTAGGTTAATTATAATTCCGTTTTTAGATAAAACCACTCGATATGTATGGTCAATAATTATTTATTAGAGTTATTGTGCATAATTATTATTGTGTACGGGTTCTCCTTTAAAAAAGTTGCTTCAGATACTTGCAAAAACTCTGTGTAAAATGAACTATTACATGTCGCAGTAGTCTTAACACTTATTTCGTGCGCAGCGGCTCGGGTATTATCAAGAGTGTCACTTATTTTTTACCTCTCATGAAAGAAGACGCTAAAGTTATTAGCGAGCGGCAAAGGGCATGTGTGTTTCGGTAAGATGTGATCAGAAACTAGGAGAAACAGAGTTTGTTTACACAACGGAAGAGGGGTCTTTGTCGTCACTCTCGATATTTTCGTCCTGATAGTGTGAAATTTGATTGCTCAGTGAGATCTTGATAGGTTTTACACTACTCCTCAAACAATTGCTTGTCGACCTCAAGATTTGACTTGGCCATCTTGCGTTCTAGACGTGTTTTACCATCTTACTTACACGAACTTTCGTGTATACCACGGTGCTGCTGCATTTGGTCTAATGGTCCCAGAGTTTGGTTTTCTCAGGTGCGTGCTTATCCAGAAGTGCGGAGTTACCGTGTTGAACTGGTCGGCCCAACTCCGATGTCTTGGAAGTGTTAGAGAGTACAAGCTGGGAAGATTTTATATCCTCTTTGAATTGTCTCAATGTTGTATCCCGCAATCTGCGGGTAGGTAACACGCTTTTTAGATGGAGGAGGGCGAGTAAAGTCAAGAATAGCAAACAAAAGCTTATGATCTGATGGTTGTATGGAAGGATCTCGATTCAGAGATAGGATGATCAATCTTTCTGGAGATTGGATTCCAAAGTGTGACCTCCTTATTAGTTGGTTCGTGAATATGGCTGACAAGATCAGCAGAATCCAAAATGTCCATGAACGCTCTCGCTGTCACTGTTGGAATTGTCATCTCCAGGAAAATTAAAGTCACCAGTCAGTATGACGTGGTTGCTGTTATCATTGTATCCTCAAGCAAGACAGGGAAATCGCGCAAGAACATTGTTGACGTTAACTGTCGCCGGGACGGTGGAGCATTATATATTATGGCACAAAGCCTTCTTAACAACTTACGATTGTAAGTAATTGAAAGATCCATATGTTCGAAAGATTGGAATTGAGTTAGAATGTTAATGGCACTTTCAGAGCAACTGCGATAAATAACAACAGATACACTCCTCAGTGAGTTGAGAAGGCACAATGGCAAAAAATCGGTAATCAGGCAAGTAGCGATATATCCGCAAAAAAACAAGGTCAGACGTAATCATCATGCATCCAAGACTCCCGTTCACCAACCACAGATGTCCAGATTCTATCCATAATTAGAATAAACTAATAGCCTAGAATGTATTATCATGGAAACGTGGCGTTACAGACACCAACTTTCAGGTTTGGTGCCTCTATTCTGGGCTCTTTTGGCTGAGACACGTTATGAATAGGGCGTGAGAGCTCAACCTGTATAACACTGGGTCTTTGATTAGTTGCACAGGGTATTGCGGGAGGCGTGAGGTTCGATTGAGTCACACCTCTATCAAAATTAGTAAATATAGATGATCGTTTGTCACACAAACAGGTTATCGAAAGTTTTTATGACGAAATTTTCCTCCTGATAACCGATGGTTAGGTTGCCATGTTAGGATCCTTGAGAGTTTCACTCATCGCACTTGAAAGGCGATGAGAGTTGTTTGGGTCACACTTTCCCAATCGAATTCAAACGATCGCGGGAGTATGGATGAGGACACATGCTAAAAATAACACAAGCTTCTTATATGGAGAAGTCCAATGGTGTGAAATACAGTAACTATAATGTGAGGAAAATACGATGATGAGTACAAACATAACAACTCCAATTGACGATGGCATTAACGATGAAAAATCACACAACCAACAAAATTCTGGTTTTTCGCGAATTCTGATAACACGTGGTTTGTATTTTGGACCTGATTTCAGAATACCAAGAACGTCCACGGTCAAGGAAAAAAAAATATTTTTTAATTGTTTCGTATTTTCTGGGAATTGACAAAGTGCCGTACGCATGCCTATTCAATTGTAAGAGATCAAGCCTATATACCATATGATTCAAGCGGAAGCCAAATGGCAGAATATCTTCAAATTGACACGAAGAGATTGATTGGAGGGAGGTACATTCAAAATTTAGGTCCGTATGCACAAATGAGTTAGACCGGGTCTAAAGTTAGACATGGTCTAAGTTGTATTTTGTTCACCAAAAAAGACATTTTCCTTTACACAAAACGCGCAGGTATTTGTATTTATTTTGAAATTGCATTTAAAATCTTTCAAATTGCTAGACTTTACGAAAGACAGTAATAAATTAAATATCATTTTGAAGCAAAAACTAATTTTGATTTAGACAGGTCTAACTTTAAACCTGGTCCTAAGACTTTTTGTGCATAAGGAGTCTCAAATGGTGCACATAGTTTAAAGGGACATAATGGCATGAAAAAAATGACATATGAAAAGGACCCTTACTGAAATCAATTCCACGAGTTGAAAACAATTGGATGTTACTTCTGTAAAAAACAGTAAAACAGAGAGTTCGGGGGGGGGGGTGTGGCAGTTTGTGCGCAATTTCTGAACAAGGATGCTGACATTTAAATTGTAACTACTAGGTAGTTAAGGATGATGCACATTACTTACCAGCATTTACCAAACTTAAAAGCATGTTGTCATCAGCCCCACGACCATTGCTATTGTACATGTGCTAATCCGAGCTAATCCACCTTTCACATGCCAGATCAATATCCTAGTACAAGCCTAAAGTACAATGCCAATCACGGTCTGCTGCTTTGAATTTTGTCGACAAAAATGCTAGATACACTGTAAATTCTGTCAGGGAGGTGAAACACCTTGCTTTTCTTTCCAAAAATTGCACAAAACTGCCACCTCCTCCCTGGAAAAACTCTTCTGTTTTTACAGTTTTTACAGAATTAAACATCCAACTTGTTTTCAAAAAACTAGTGGGAAGATGATTCAGTAAGGGCCTTTTCGTTACACAGATTGACTAAAGATTTTAACACACAGCCCATAACACCGAGATTACACAACTTCAGACCGTACAGAAACAGGTTTTAAAACAACGTTTGTTGTCTGGGCAATGTACACTAATGGTACTCTCGAGACCACCTGGTCAGATCATCCATACGTGTCTGTTCTAGCCTCTAACTCTTAACTTTTACGTTGTAGAACTTTACGTAGTACAAACTAACTTCCTGAATCCCTGTGGTAGACAAATAACATGGTATACTTTTCAACATGATTGGATCAATTTAAATTTGAACCCTGTACAAACGTTGTCTGGCCCTCTAATTAAGGCACCATTTGCTTCACTAAGAATTATGTTTCAGGGATCCCTGTCAGTCTGTTACATATTTAATTACGCAAACCTTTTAATGAGATGTGTTACAAATGTCTGCTAGCTCCAGGGCTATTTATAGTATGCATAGTGTACATGGTGCACATCTACTTTTTTTGTGGTGTAAATCGTGTAAAAATTGCCTTAAACGTTAACTATGTTCTGAAATCGGACATCAATTATAGGAACTCTGTAAAATACCATCCTTGTTAAATGAACGAAGAGATTGTTTGAAACTGAAATGAAGGAGAAAAACAAAGAGAAAGACATTTCGGGACGTAAATCGTGTGGGCTGTAAACTCGCTTCAATGACTCTGGTTACCGGGCTTTTATTTATTTATTATTCTTTATTCGGCAAAATCGACAACAATAAAAAAAATACAGTAATTAAAATTAATTGTATTACTTTTTTCGACATATTTAAAAAAATCGTACAACCAAGTCGATAAGCAAGGATAGCCCATAAAGTTGGGAATATGCCAACTTATTTCCAATGGGGTCCCAAACAAAAACTTGTGCCTGCAGAAAGGTGATAAGCTAAAAATTACGAAAGAAGAGGAGACGCCAGAGAGATAAGCTAGACACATTCAGCCAATTTTTGGTTCATTGCCATAGTAGACAATGGAATATTGCCCTGGTATTTAAAGGAATTCTTGTGGTCAAATACTTGATGGTACATCTGGTAATGAGTTCCAGTCAAGGGTACCATGATAGAAAAAACGACTTGGAAGCAAGCCCAGTAACTCTAGGGACATGAACATTGAATGAACTGGATCTTGTGCGTTCATTATGATTTTGATATTCTGGTGAAAAAATGTTGTAAGTAAATTGGAACCCTTTGAATGAAAGACATTAACATATGATTTAGGCCAGTTTGTTTGACTCTGTCTGAATATTCAACAGTGTAATGAATCTAAGTGAACCTGACCATCAATGTGTTCTCGGGAGACAATTGGTACAAACGGCCCTTTTATTTTGAGAACCTGTAATTTGCGCTGAAGAGATATGGTTTGAGACCGAAACCAGAAGTGCCGCAATAATCGCTATGATATTGTAAAAGAGCTGAGCACAGATTCTTCCGTTATTTCTGATTGAGGTACTGGGAGTGTCTATAAAGATTTGAGTTTACCTGCACTTTGTTTATGACGAATTTACCAGGTGTCCTCAGACAGGCATTGGGTCAATGTAACACCCAAATAGTTGAATTGATTTGGGCTTTGATAATTTGGATCATTGTAAGAAAATTAAAATCCGTAATCCGACCAAGTTTGTCTGTCTTCCCAACATGAAGTGATAGTTATTGGATATTAGCCACTTGTTGTATGGTTCTAAATCAGAACTATACTACTAGAAAATGACCTCGGGATACTATGATGAGATAATCAACTATCATCCGCTACGACGCAGCCTGTTGTCACCGAAGTTCCATTCATTGCTATAAACATAAGTAGAGCATGGGCCCAACAGTGTCCCCTGTGGCACGCCACAAGAAACTGTCTAAGACAGGAATTAACACCAGCGTGCACACAGCTGCTGTCTGTTTGAAAATGGATTTTGAACCAACTTTGTCATTCCATAGCCTCACGTTTTTGACAAAGGATTTGATGGTTCCACGCTGTCAAAAGCTTTTGGCACGTCAAGCAAAAGCATGCCCACAAATTTACACATGGATATTTGGCGTCTTATATCATCTGTAAAAAAATCAGACATGTTTCAGTGGAGTAACCTGAACGAAATCCGATTGATATTGATAGAGTAAATTTGCAGAACTAAGATAATCCTCAACCTGAAGGTAAACACATTTTTTCTAATTTTAGAAACACAACTCAAAAATGCTAACCGCGGGCGGTAATTCCCCACAGCAGCCAGCAAACTCCGCTGTGCATGGATTACACCACCTCAGGTCCGCCACTGCTTCCATTTCAAAACACGACATTTACTTCGCATTTCCCAAGACAAATCGATGACCATTTAGGAATTTTTTTTGTCTAATGGTTCCTTTTATACCACCCGAACCCGTTCAACTGAAAAACTTCTAACCGGTCACAATATTTTTGTTTTAAAAACCGTTATACTATGAGTTACCAGATGCTCATCCACCAAGAACACATCGCAGTGGGTTTTACTATTAGTTATTAGGTGAGGTTGGGTGTGATACGAATTATATCTAGTCGAGGAGTTTGTATCAGGCGAGGGCGATGGTATGATAATTGCACATACAATGACATGAACTGACCTTGTGTGATCTGGGTATCATATATCATACCCAAAAACCAGGGATATATTTTCTAAATACATTGGTGAATGAAAGCTACTGAACTTGCCAAGGGAATTGAGCTTTTACTAGCTCATAGTGAATTAAACCCGAATATCAAATTTCAACAGACGCCTACTAAAGTATGTTGAAGAGACTCTTATTTGAACAATGACACTCATAACAATAGCTCAGCGGGATGTTGTCGGCTGCTGTGGTAATTCCCTACATCAAGCCTGCTTTTCTTTTTAAACAAAGGGATGACTTTGACAGACTTCATATCATCCGGAACATTGCTGGTGACTATCGATAAGTTCACGATGTTAATAACAAAGGAGTAAGTTGGTAAGCTCCATCTTTCAGGAATCTAGGAGCAATATCGTCGAGCCCGGCTCCTTTGTTTACATCTAAACCTGACAACTCCTTATAAATGAATTCCTCAGTAACTGGTTGTATAATAAAGCCACTGGGAATAACTCCTTTATTTTTGTAGAACTCAACGAAAGACCCAGTCACTGCTCCAGAAACACTAGGAAAGGAAGGAAGTTTACTGACCAAGGTGTGAGCAATTGTTGAAAAAAATGAGTTGATATAGTCACAAATAGATCGATCGATATGATTTGATTCAAAGCTGAATTAATACGATATTCTAAGGTGGCACAGTCAATAGCTCGGCAGACTACCAATGCCGAAATACACAGGTTCGTATCCCGCCAATGTAGCTAATTTTTCCCTGCACCTATGTGCCACTCTGTATTATATCTGTCTCTGTCTCTCTCTGTCTCTCTCTCTCTCTCTCTCCAGATTTTGATAGTCAATACTTTTTAGATACGTTTTTTCAAAGGTATATGTAATGCAGTTAAGTGGCCGGCCAAACCTTATTTATATGTGCTATTGCTATTACTCAAGCATTGCCAGTACGAGGGATCTAGACTCTTAGAACTCCTAAAATAATAAAAATCACCCATTTTTTCACAATGGAATTAAGATCTCCTGTCATTTCCGAAACCATAGCATCTTGCGATATAAACAATCGAGCTTGTTAAATTTATACTTTTATACAGAAAGTATAGCATAAAGAGAGATAAATGTGCTCGTTTCTCGATTTTTCCAAAACAGCTGAAAATGTGCTGAAATCTTTCCGAAATGATGAATTACAAAAAAAGATGTCATAGTCGACTAGTGGGACTTTAAAAAAAACGATGATGATGATGATTAGTAGTAGCAGCAGTCATGGTAGTAGTAGTAGTAGTAGTAGTAGTAGTAGTAGTAGTAGTAGTAGTAGTAGTAGTAGTAGTAGTAGCAGTAGTAGTAGTAGTAGTAGTAGTAGTAGTCGTAGTAGTAGTAGTAGTAATAGTAGTAGTAGTAGTAGCAGTAGTAGCAGCAGCAGCAGCAGCAGCAGCAGTAGTAGTAGTAGTAGTAGACTTAGTCAAGGTACTAGTAGTAGCAGCAGTACTGGTAGTAGTATCTAGTAGGAGTTTGATAGAAAACTAGTAAGTTCTAGTACTAGCTGCAAATAATTAGTATTATACAATCCTAAGCCTATCATTTTCCAATTATACTGAACCGTCTGAACTGACTTAGAGCTATATAGCGCCTCCTTTCGACGATGTGAGGTTAGATTGTTGTGCCCGCTCAGATGATATAAGGAGGGCGCACTGTATAGTAGTTTTGAGCGAAAGACAACTCACTGTTATAAGGTTCTGTGTTGCATGAAATTCGGTTTACTTTTCGGAAAGTGACATGGTGCCTCGCTACAAGAAAAACTTATGCTGACTCAGATATGATTTCAAACTTAAAAACAAAATTCATTTTATTTTATTCACAAAATAGATGACCATTAAAAACCCGGCCATTTTGACCATCATCATAACTCGATTAATCCTGAAAGGAACCATGCCAAATTTCGCACACATAATACAAGTATAAAATGCCCGTTTGAGGACCATTTTAAGTATTTAAGAAGTGGTCCACTAATAATGAAGTTCTCTGTATGTATACATTTTATAAAAACATTCATTATGATTCCTTTTCATTGTTTTGGACCCCTACCAACGTCTCTATTTTTTCAACAATCTACAGCTGTATTAAAATAGCCTTAAAATGTCAGTGATTTTAAGCGATTTTGAGTATTATAGACAAAAAAGGCGAATTTTAAAATATTTTACATGTATAAACGCGAGTGTCAGGGACTGAATTAAAAACATATTTAATGTTTAATAGGAAGATAAGAGCACACCTTGAAATACATTTTTCAGTGGAAAAGCTGAAAAGCATTACATCGCAACGCATTATAACTGGTTTTGTACGTCTGTACGTAAAAACGCGACTCCCAACTGAATTTGCAAAATTAGAAACGTTTAATAGAAAGAGCATACTTTGAAATACTTTTCTCTAGTAGGGGATCTAAATTGTCGGTAAGATATTTAATCTTTTATCAAAGATTTTTATACAAAAACCGGCTATTTTTCAATGGGTCAGAACGCCAGAAAATCGGTCCCCAGCGTTAGTTCCTCAAAGGAATCATAAGGAATCTAACTTTTCCTCGGCGTCTAAACATTATTTTTATTATGAAGATTAGTGCGAAAAAGTACATTACTGACGTTTTCAATTCTCCGCACCCAGGTAGCCAACTTTTTGAGGAATTGGTGTTGGGGGAAAAATTAAATTTTCTAATTCATTAGAAAATTTCTGGGAATGCATTTCATAAGCTTTCATGAAAGCTTATGAAATGCATTCCCAGACCGTGGTTTCAGGATTCAAGTTCTAAAGGTGTTGATGTTATTGATGACATTTCTTCTAGTCTTCTATTATGTTAAAAATTCCAAAATTTACATAATCTATTTGAATAAGGCTTGTATTCCAGAGAATCGGTTCGATTGCATTTTGGGACAATGTGCTGATGATCCTGAGGACGCGAACTGAGAAGAGATCCCGGAAGAGAATCAAATGCGGTATTGACACAAAACTCCGGTCTTTTCTATAAAGCCTTTGCCTTTTAATGACTTTTATTTAAAATATAAACGTAAAGATTCTTCAGATTGTGATTTTTCTAAGAAATTGCCCGAAACAATTATTCATATCTTTTGTGAATGCGATTGTGTTATTCCTATACAGGGTGAGTCAATAAAAACCCTACATTCAGGAAAGATTTTTCTTCAAAGGTTAAACATTGTTTTTGCTTGAATGTTTACTTTGGTGGTTTACAGGGATAAACAGGCTATCAGAATATTTTTATTTGGTGTCTTTCGGACTTCAGAAACTAAGTCAATTTTGCGGAGAGACCTAAAAATTCTGTTTTGCCGATTTTAGCCATACAATGCGGAGAGACTGACACCGACGTATACCATAACACATTATCGCAAAGACATTGATTGATTGATTGATTGATTGATTCATGGTTTATTAAACATATTGCCATCGCAGCCAGGCTGAATAATTACAATACTCACAATAAAAATGAGTATAACATAAAATAACATAATCAATTAAAACAATTATTCTGGTGAATTTAAACAATAATTACACATTAAAAACACACCAAAACTACAATATTGCACAATTACATGTAGATAAAGTCAAACTGATTCAAAAAAAGATATTGTTTAAAAGGAGTAATTAAAAAGTATTATTCCATAACTTTACCATATAGGGTATTGCACTATTTGTGTATCTTTTTGTACGTGATTTAGGAACGGTGAGTTTATTAGAATAGCGTAATTTTTGGGATCTGAAATTTGGCAGTCAATGTTGAAATTGATCAGATTGCACTATTTTTTTGGCAAATTCAAGGCAAATCTGATCACGGCGTATTCCTGAATATTGCATGTCTCAAGGGCGTCTTGATAGGAAAGGAAGTATAATTGGTAAAACCTATTGCAATCTTACATGCCCTCTTTTGTATGCGTTCCAAATCATAATGTTGCTTTTCAGTCAACCCAGGATGCCAGACGTCCGTACATAAGCGTAATGGGGGCAGTACAGGTGGATTCCTCACAAAAGTGATATCCATATACATACATTTGGCAGGGTTTAGATTCATGTTATTGTGATTTGCCCATTTATCAAATTGGTTCAAATCGTTTTGAACAGTACTATCTTTATTAACATAAGAGTTTTCTACAAGTATTAGGTCGTCAACATATTTTAGAGGGAGTTTACCATTGTCTTCAACAACGGCAGCATCGTTAACAAGAGCTAAGAAATAACACGACCGTTGAGGATGCATTGTGGAACACCCCCTTTAAGTTGGGCCCACTCAGATAAAACATTTGATGACCTATACATTGTAGTCTATTGGACAGAAAATCACACCCCAAGTGATTAAGAAGGGCGTGCCCCATGCTCAACATTTAGGATCCAATGTTTATGGCAACACGATCAAAAGCCTTACTGAAGTCCATTTCTAATATTTCTAGAAAGACTTTTGGTTGACGGCATGTTTTAGTGATATGTTAAAAGCTTAACCAAATAATGTTTAGTAGATCGCTCTTTCCGGTTACCAAATTAACAATCGTCAATTTTGCCCCTCAAGGTCATCCATCAACCAGTCTGTAATAAAGGATTCGCAACTTTGGCAAAATGATCGTTGGGATACTGTCCTAAGTTTATCCCATGAGGGGGTTGGTTTTAGGTATAGCCAACAATAGCACGCTTCCCACTGACATGGAACCTCTCCTTCCCCCTAACGAAGCGTTCAAATGTGACAAAGTGGTCACATACTGATTCCGAATGAGCTTTGCTGGTATACTGTCAGGACCACCTGCCTTCTTCCTAGCCCAATCGGTGGAAAGTCTCAAGTGAACATCCCATGGATAAATTTCCGGTAATGATGAAAAAGCAGGAAGATACGCGGGTAGGTCTGAACTGTGCCCACATGCAATTCAATGGTATCGATTTCTTCTCGACAAAAAAACATATCAGTTTGAATAAAATGGAAAAAACCTTTAAATTTTCAACATAAATTATAAATAGTAAAATATCTTCCAATTAAATTAAATTACCATGTTCAATCATAAAGAGTAGTTATTGAAAATCACTCCCTACCAATGTCTCAGTTCATGAACATAATGAACGCTCAGAGATTGTTTTTACCTCTCTAAGGTATTATTTTGCACAAATATAGGTAGACTCAGTGTCCATAAGTTTGGCGAGACGAACTAAAG
>JAMKCH010024562.1:0-19171 GCA_023653785.1 Ophioderma brevispina
ATTCGTGGCAATATTCAAAAATGTCAGCGCCCAGCACGGACGACTGGTTTTGAATGGGCTTCACCCCCTTGGAAACAACCCACTGTAATCTATCCATGCCCATTGTGGCATCCATGCCCCAACGACTTTATGGATTTGGGTATTTTGACTATTTTTTTATTTAAAAAAGAAGGTTTAATTGACATAAAAGTTGATCAGTATCAGACGATGTGTAGGTTTTACTTAAATGTGATTGACGAATTGACACACTCTCCCGGCTACCACTCAATAGATTTTTGGTTTAGAAGCATGCTTACAATAACTCCAGTTACAATTTTAGGCCTTAGAAATGGTTTTCTTTAGTGTTTTGTAGGCTGAAAAGTCCCAAAAATGTGGTCAACCATTATAATTCACATGCTTGCTCGAAAAGGACATGGACCACCCTGGATTTTTTTAAGAAGTAAAAAATCAGGCCATGGCACATTTCTGTGATCTGAACTTTCCCTGGTTTCCTATCCTACCAATGACCTCAAGAAAACATCAAAGACCCGATGGCTTTGATGTCTTTTTCCATTTTTGCCGAAATCATTTTTCAAATCATTTTGCTCAATTTGATCTAAGAAAACATTTTGTATTTTGATTACAATACATCAGTAATTTAATTTTAAGTGTAGTGGTGGAATTTTCATAACTTTAAATCAACAAAGGTGTATATTACATGAATATTTTTGACCGTAACTCACTATACTAAAACCACAAAGGCTAATACACGTCAAACAGTGTGCATATACGGAGTGGTGGTTCTTGTGTTAAAGCCATTTTCCTCGTCTGCTGGAATTTAGCGGTCGCCGGCGACGTACATTTCAAATCGTACTGTTTACCCATAATGAGCTGATTTGGGTTTTAGTCATTTCGGGTGAGGGCTTTTTATATAAAATCTTTAACAAACCAAGCAAAAATACGATTTTTGAAAAATCTTGAGGGCACACTATTTTTCAATGTGCCAGTGTCTCTTTAAAAATTCTCATTTCCCATCAGTTGTAAGCAGAGTATTTGTGTGTAAAAACGAAAGTGATCAAAATGATGCCAAAACCATGTTTTTTGTCCCACTGCCAGTGAGAAATTAACAGAGATCATTGATAAAATAATTTAGGTCTCAGAGATGTTAATTAGTGTTTTTTTAATCCTAGCAGTTATCTTGAAACTTCAGCATAGGCCCACATGGACTTTTTTCATTAAAAAACGTGTAAAAGTTATTTTTGGGGTCAAAAATTGCCTAAATCAATAATGTGCAATTTGTTGAGTGTGGATGTCCTCAGGGCGATGATGCGGTGCAATATTGGTATTAAGTTATTTTAATAGATATAATTTCATAAGACTTGACTTCTTATCAGACTTGAATCGTGTGCTTCTTTAAAGTGCTAAGTATCTAATTGTTTTTTATTCCAACACAGGAATGTTTGTGGGTTCTGTCACAAACTTTCACTGAGAGTGCGCATTGCCATTAGTGCTTGTTGCCCCATATGGGATATGAAAAAAAAATCATAATACTACTCTAAATTTTACAATAATACAATTTACCCCCCTGATCAAAATTTATACGGATTTAATCCATTGCCAAAACTATTGAATATCTGATCCAAAACTGGATCTTTTTAATAGTATTTGAAATGATTCAATTAAAATTCAAATCCTTGGAATTTAAAAATATTTCAATTCCATCAATTCAATGGATCAAAATTGAAAAATATCGAAAATCATTTTGATCCAAATTGATTTAAAATGCATCAAAATAACACTAATTGTCACCATGTATATTAGACCGCCGAGAGTTGGCCCGGGCCCGTTAGATAAAATCGGGCCCTGTTTATTGAATTTTGAGAAAAAGCAGAGGAACAACATATATAATATATTACCTTAACTAGCCTCTTAAAGCTGACTTGGATGAAATCCATCCAATTTAGATCTTGGACCATTTTGCTACAACCCTTTTGACTTTGTACGGTCTAGAGCGATTTGGATTCCGGATTTGACTCAAAACTGGACGCATAACCAACCCCGCGCAGCCGCGCGCAAGTGCTGTACCTTCTAAAAACTACCGGGATCCGTCCTGCTCTTCAGGTCCACGGTAAGGTAATTTAGCAGCCGGCTGACTTTGTTTTCAAATTTTGTAGACTTATGGACCCACTTTTTTCACATTCATGCGGGGACACGTGAATATTAATTATTAAAGAACAATATACAGAGGTTATCTTAAAAAGGAATTTTATTATGGGATTAACAGCCAATTTTTGGAAAAATCAAGATTTGATGACGTCACGGCAATTGATTGGTTGATTATTTTGCTTCGGGGGACCCATTACCCCGGTAAAAAATGACGTACGTATCCCTAACATTGGAAAAAGCAACCGTTATCTTCATCGTACGTCTGTTTTTGAATCATTAGGGAAAAGGTAATTTTGTAACTAGTTTAGGACTATACACGGTGTTCGTTTGGCAAAAATCATAGCACTTTGGGCGAGAGGGTCATGTACAGACCTTGATTTAACATAGTCGAATTAATATATCGGTCGCCCCCGAAGAGCAAACTGATATCTGATCCCTGAAACGTGACCTGGTACCTGACACGTGCCACCAAACTATTCATCTCGTTTCCTTTATACAAATACGGCAAGCATCAAGCCTTCTGTATCTCTGTTGTCACAGCGTAATCTATCCAAGATAGATGTAAGACTATACACGTGGTTCTTTACAGAGGGTAGGAAACGATCTGCACGATTTGGGCATTGAGGAGTTCCAAACGGTTAATTTGTGAAACTGCACATGCATTTACTATGGTAGTCTCGGTCCCAGTACATGAAAAAAATCATCCTCTTAAACCTTTGTTCAAAAGATCTGAATAATATCATGATAATGTAAAAAAAAAATTATGAAGTTCACATCAATCATATCTTTTTAAATACCTGTGCATCACTCAAAACTCCAGAACCTTCCCCTGCAAAAGTAATCTCTAATCCAACATATACCCTTGAACATCGAGGCCATGGCTACAGAGCTATGCCGCTCTGTATCCCATGCTCACCGAACCTCTAATATCCAAAAGCCCTTTATAATTATTATACACCCCAAAACCATTGCACTCCTGCGATAATGTAATGGAGTGGTGTCCTTTATGTAGGCCATACATAACGCATTATGTTTAACTCTCGTCTACCGAAGGGTGTGGTTCCTTCAACTTTTCTCGGCCTTGCAAAACCCTTTTACGTTTACCCTGGTTTATACAAAACAAACATCCACCGGGTATAGGTATGGTTAAAGGGTGATCCCAAGTGATAGATTGGGGGTGGAAACCACCCTTTTTGGAGAGAAAGTACCAATGTATCCTAATTGATACCATTGCATGGCTATGTCCCTCCTCTTTCTATTAATATCAAAATTACACGAACATGCCTAGTATACGTCACAATGAACGCATGACGTTCGCATGGTCAGCACAACTGTCATTTCAATAGAAACAAAGTGTATTGTTCTCCAAAAAAGCTAAGAATATCCGAATTTTTTTCCTGCGGCGTTTAGCTCTCTTGATGGAATATGACGAGTTTTATATACTCGACCGTTTAGTGCTATAAGAAATGTGGTTTTGAATCAGTAAAATTGGAAAATATAAAGTTGTTCACCTCATTATTCATTATTTTCATACTAGACTTTCCGCAACGTATGACGTCATAGTGACGTCATACTGGGAATGTTTGGTACTTATTTGATACAATAAAAGAAGAAACTAAAATGAACTGACTGAACTCGAGCTATCCTTTGGTATCATATTTATAGGAATTGATGATCATTAAGGGAAATCATGGGGTGGCAAACACCCCTACCTTTCGGGGTTTAGTTTTGTTTCAAAAATGGTTCCATGTATACGGCTTACAACCGGGGACTCCCAATTATGAAATGCTTGGATACGGATGGTGTTTCCAACCCAGGGCATTCGGTGAGGAGGATGCAAAACACATCTGTTTGTTGAGAGGCAGCAAATTGCTCACATAGATTTTTTCAGGCCATATAATTGCTGAATTTTCCAAAATATGGGGTCCTTTCGTTGAAATTATTGCATGTGTTTTCTTTGGATGAATTTTTCCCCAAATTTCGCAAAACCACAGAGGATCTTTTCCTGACGTGGTAAAATCTTCAAGAAATCGAGGTCAATGACAACGATTGCTTACAATGAGGGTCTTAACAACCTCACATACAAGCTACCGGGGGGGGGGGTTAATCGAGTCATCCTATACTTTAAACTTGGGAATGTTCGATCAATAATGTTTATTGTATTGGTTTGCTCATGGGCCGTGAAATCAATTTTCCACGGCCGGATTAACTACCCAGTCCGCCTCTTTCATTTTGCTCTTATTTTTAGGGGGAAAACATGTCAGCCACGTCTGACCACGCCACATCGACGGACACTTTTAATGACATTAAAATATTCACACATAATGAAATGTACCCTTTACTGAAACAACTTCCACAAATTTGAAACCATTGGGTGGTTTATTTTGTAAAAAAATGAAAGGTAACTATTACCGTATTAGAATTCCTTTTAATCTTCACTTCTCATCCAAGGAAGCTGACATCACTTCAACTTAACTTCGATCGTCAACTTCCAACGTTATTATTTCCATAAAAGCATGTTACGCATAACAAATAATAATCCACAATTTATGGAGAACGCTTGTGTCAACCGATAAAAATACAAGATGGTATAAATTTGGCTATTTTTGCAAGATTATTTTAATTGGTTAGTTCTAGAGTAGATTATTATAATTTATGGTTCAAACCCTTATATTGGATTTGCTGAGGATGGAATTGTGCGACCCACTCTTTTTCGGAGAGTGACAATTTCATTTGCCCATAGGTCGTAGGTCAAAGTTCAGATTTTCATTTTTATTAGTGGGTCTGTGGTTCTTACGTGACCCCCTTTACTTGTGTTAGTGGCATGATCAAACTCCCATGGAAAGTGGTTATCTGGGTTGGGGTCCCTAGGAACCCCCCCCCCCCCTTGGGCACTAACGGCAGTTTTTTGCTTGGGCACTTAAGTTGTTATAGAATAGTGCTAAAAGTATTCGTGTAATTCATATTTGGAAATAAGTTCACTATTTTTTTGTTTTGCAAGTGAGCTACTGATTCGAATTTATTTATATTCTGATATTATCAGTAGATTCCATTCCTCGTAAAGTTTCGGTGTGTACTCCATTTGTTTACTGCGTTAACTGATAATTATTGGCTTTGAACTAATTGCTTACTTCTCTTAGTTTTTTATTTAGACATTCATCTTGGCTGGCAATGTCTTTGGCGATACAACCAGTGGTGTCGTCAGCAAAACAACTTGAAATCCCTGATATAGAGTATTAATACGTAATGGGCCTAATATTGTGCCCTGTCCTTACACCACAAATAATATTGTTAAGTTCAGATTCACATGACTGATATGTTGAAGTTTTTGAAAAACGCGGTAAAACTGACACAGGGCTGGTAATTCTGGAACACAGTTTCAGCCTCATCTTTTTTTTTTTATATTGGTTTTACTTCCGCACTCACGTTTTTTCTGGGACTACGCCGTTGATATTTTCAATGTCATCATGCCCTGCACTTTTGTTTTGATTAAACTTGTCAACTATATTATTACTTCCACTTCGACTATTGGTTTCATATAATCTACTATAGTGCTGCAGCATCAGGTGAAAATGTGCCTTAGATTTCTACCAACCCAGGCCGGAATAATAACTTTGCAATCATAGCTACAATTGATCGTTGAGTTGTGAGTTCACGAAAAACACATGAGACAAAATAAAGTATGGCAATTTGGCATAATTCAGCTTTTTGCAAAATGGCAGCCATTTTAAATGTAATAGCACTACTATGGTGACCAAGTGTCGGAATGTATAGTTTCTGGTCAAGAGGTTCAATATAAATTGCCAAATTGTCCCTGAGTCATGGAAATTATATACACAGCTATTTTTTCAAGATGGCGCCTCAATTCAAAAGACACCGTCTAATTCTTATTATATAACCTAGGAAGATTATTTTTGTGTCAATGAGTGTTGAGTTCAATAGACTATTCTAAAAACTGTGGATGAATCAATAGGTTTTTTTTTTGCATTTGGTCACTTTTTTGCCAAGATCGCCCAAGATTTTAAATACAAGTACCGCAAGAGTGTAACTTACTGCAATGTACAGGCTTACTGCGGCAAAGTGGTAAAATAGAACCCAGATGCTTGATAATTATATACGCAACACAGAATCCCTCGGGTAACCTCCTCCTTATAACTTCACTAACTGCGTCTTTTCGCCCCCTATGAACAAACCCCAAACATTGACTACCAACAGTTGTACACGTGACCATGACCATTTAATTGTGCGAAATTCGGCGCATTACTCTGACATATCTGAAAACAAACACATAATGTTTATATTAAAATAATACAGGCAATAGCAAAGTCCCATGCAATTCTCAGATATATGTTTCTGGGTGAATAAATATAGAGTAGTCAAGGTAGTCACATTTTGGTTGTCACATTGGTAGTCCATGAATAACATGACTCACGTACTCATCTACAGTTTTGAGAATATGGCTGTTGAATCCTTGACCGCTAAAACATCCACTTGGTCACCAAAATCGTCATCCTAGATGTTGTATAGCATGAGGTATATAAAGGATTTTGCCTTTTACTATGTTGACCATTTTGGGAAACTAGTGACTAGAAAACGTCATTACTTGATATTTACCTGACGTGTTAAATAGTTTTTATTGAACTCCTTGAACCCAGAAAATGTTTAATTTTGGACACCACCACTCATCTTCATAGGCTATATAATCAGAAAATAAGGTTTGTGGCCAAGAAAAGTCAGCCCATCTTTGAAAATATCGGCACATGCAACCATTTTATAGTTTTGGGAATAGTTTTATTGAACCCTTGACCCGAAAAAACATTTTTTACACCCAAAATATGTCCTTCTTAGGTGTTTTGGGCTTTAAGAAAATGGCGTCGTATGCAATTTGACACCACTTTTAATAATTTTTGATCATCACCTGTTTTCATGAACTCCACATCCCTACGGTCTTTAAGCTATGATGACAAATAGTTATTATTCCGGCCCCGGTAGTCAACTCTCCAAAATGGTGGTGGCGCGCACTATGATACCTGGTTGTTAGGTAACCATAATAGTGTTTAAACCATTGTTTATGTATTTTTGAGGCAAGGTTTGGTCATCATTTGATTCTTTTGAAGTATTTTAAATGTGTTAGCGGATGAAGAACCACGTCTCAATTTCTTACTGTCATTAATATTTTAGTATTAAGAGTTTCGTCATGATAAACTTAGGGCCTCACTTGTTCTGAATACATTGGCTCAAATCCATTCCCTTAAGTTAACATTTCAGTACTTTTTAAATTTTAATAATATACATTATTAACATATCATATATATTTATTAACAAATATATCCTATAGCATTGTTTACTAATGCATTGTACACAAACATTATGTTTGAGACAGACATATAAACTTACTATATATACCAGAATAACATTATTTACCTAATCATATGCTTAAAATTAGTGCAATTCGACTGTGGACAGCACAAGCAATGCTAGGCCAGCAAGCAGCCTTGTGTGTATGACGTTTATAGCCAATATTACTCCTACAATCTATATACTCTAGTGATTGTGGGGGTGGAAGTTTTTATAATTATTATTAATAATATTATAAATACCAACATTAAATGCGCTTTTGCCAGATAATCAAGGCAGTGAAAAAGGACAACAACAGCAAATGGAAGCACAAATTGCAAAAGGAACAACTTACAAATAAATGGTTTTCAAAGTGACTTTTGTTTGGGTGCAGCCCAGAAAGGCTTTGTCCTCCATCACATTTGTGAGTCCAAGGAACCTTACGGTTTAGACCGTGACCAGATCTATAGCGAAAATAAGTTAAAGGAAAAGATACATGCCTACGTATAAACATAACATTTAACAAGCAAAATAAACCACGTCGAGGGAATACCGGTGAGTGAATCAACCATGAAGTAACCATGACATCAACAGCTGTGAAATTTGCGTGGCATGTGGATAACAATAAGATTAGACATAATTTACAACCTAATCGATTACTTAGGTACAGTCGTTATTTCATGTCATGAACCGTTTGTCAATCAAGCAATTTAGATCTAGGATGATTAATTTTTCCTAAGACAAGTAACAATAGCTGACATAACGCTGGCTGATTAGAATTTGTAAAAGTTGATATTGGTTCGTTATCACATCAGTTTGTTTCCGCCGTGGGTGGATGTTTATAGTTACATATCGTCTAAAAAAAGTTCAATTCGTAAATTAATTAAATACATGTTGATCCAGCATTATTTATTTGAAGATTTTTCATTTTAGTCATTCAATATTCACCTCCTTTTTTTGGTTAAGGGTTGTGACATAATGTATGATTGTTCTGTATTCATTCATATGTCATTTAGAGTTTCGTTTCTTTTTTAATCCATTCAGGGGTTTGTATATTGGCAACTGTAAAAGGGTCATTCTTCGATCACGATTGACCTAAAAAACTGTAAATTTTTTATTTTCAACCCAATGCTGTTTTTCCCCCACAACCAATCTTTTATAACTTTTGGCTAATTAATGCTACCCTTTACCTCCGCAATAGCAATGCTTCTCATAGTATGCAGATTTGATGCTTTATTTGTTGAAATAGTGCACGTCTGCTAAAGTTGGCAACTTCAGCCCAAACGTTTAAAGGCAAGCCCTGCACCACATCCGTTTTCTGTCGGTTCAGATGCAACACTGCCCCCGGGAAAACCATCAGTGTAATACCAGCTATTTCATAATAAAAATTGGCAAAACAGTTAGAATAAAAGCAAATGTTTGTTCACGAGCTTACCTGTTCAACTACGAAGATACCAAACTCAAGGTACTGCCTTTGTAGAAATGGAATCAAATGCTTTAGTAATATCGACAGATGGCTAAAACGATCTCGGAACGGAATAATAATAGCAACCTGTACAAAATAAATAAGTAATCAATCTGAAACGATAATCGTCATGTGAATGCAAACACATTGTAACTGACATTTCGGACAAAATTGATTCTTTTAGTAGATAATTGAATTTAATTTATTCAGATGCAGATGTCACTTCAAGCGCTCTACCAACTTCATTCATTGTTTTACACGTCTGATAATAATGTCACAGATCAAATTAGACAGAAATGCAAGCAGTGAAGCATATCCCTCTCCTTAAAACTAGAAAAATAGCCTTTGCTATGCGGAAAATTCCAAATCAAGCTTTTTAATTTCAAGCACCTAATTGATGTCTCCAAATCACATGGCCCATGTTCCATGCGTCTACTAGCAAGTTCAATCAGTTCTTCTCAGGCAGAGCGCCTTGTTTAATCTGTCAGTTTTCCTCGTGTTTACAAAAAATTGATCTGAGTTTTAAACAGGGAAAGATTAAAACCACAAAAGTCATAAAGCAGTTTAATCAAGGCGGTTGCCCTGATCTAGCACAACTACTGCACCCGACCACAATGTGTGTTTGTGGTGTATGATACGTAGAGTCTAAATTTGCAGAATTGGGCAACGCAGGCACCGTAATGTCTGTGTGAAAGGGGTGGAGCCTGTGGGTGGCCTCGTGCGCGTTTAACCAATGGGGAGGCCGACTTATCGGCATTTACCTCCGTGTTGACGGAAAATAACTCTGAACAAGTCTTGAAGAGGGTATAGTATACAGTTCAAAATAAATAAGTCCCCTCTGACAAAGGTACACTTTTCTGGAAAATTTAGGCTCCTTAACCTGTTACAAAAATGTGAAATGTTCACTGCAATGTTACACATTTAATGTGCAAAAAAAATCACACAACAGTTAATCTTCTCCCTGAAATGATGTCATTTATTAAATTTTATGACGAATTAAAAATGACACTTTCGTACATAGGATTTAACAATCGAGAAAATCCCGGACGTAGAAGTACCAACATACCTAGTACAACACAGGAATACCACAGCCACTTGATTATGGTAACAATGGATAGCTATGGTCATCTTCTTTCCATTGGTACCAACACGAGTACCAACATGCCTAGAGTTACGTCAGACTGACGTTATAAAGTTCACATGTCAGCACAACTGTCAATTTCCATAGTACATAGTGTAGAATAGGGGAAAATGTGTTTTTCACCAAAAATGTTTGGAATATCCGAATTCCACACGGTTTTACCTCTCTTTGATGGGATATGACTCGATTTATACTCAGAGAGTTTTAGTGCTACTTTTTTGAGTCGGAAATATTGCGAAATATCAATTTTTCACCTTATATCCAGTATTTTTTGTACTTTCCTCAACTTATGACGTCATAGTGACGCCATAATGGGAATGTTGGTACTTAAATTGATATCATTGGAAAGAAGACACTATAAGCTATCATGTGGTACCAAATTTATGGGAATCGGATGTTCAGTAATAGGGGAAAAAGAATCTTTAAAAAACTTTAAAACTTGATTTTCTCGACTGTTAAAGCCCTATGCAAAAAGTGCCATTTTTTATTTGTCATCAAATTTAATAAATGAAATCGTTTCAGGGAGAAGGTCAACTGCTGTGTGAAACTTTTTTGACCATTAAATGTGTAACATTTCCGTGTACATTTTACATTTTTGTTACAGGTTAAGGAGCCTAACTTGTCTAGAAAAATGCACATTTGTCAGGGGGGACTTACTTTTTTTGAACTGTATAGATTATAATGTGCACAACAGGCTGCCAGAGCATATACCAATTTATTTATTTTTAAATCTATCTCTAGACATGGTAGCCCCTCCAATATTAAAGCACTGATTTCAAAGCTCTTGCAAAGACAATGTTCAAAATAATTAGATTTGAGATCAAGGCTAATCTCTCTTAGGCCTATAATTGTGGAGAAATTAAGAAATTTTTCAATTTGATGCAAGAAGAGATTTCGAGGTATCCGTATATTGTTTCATATGAAGTGATTCCATATAGATTAGACAAGCAATTGATTGCTTACCTTATATTTGGCTATATAAATGTCTTAAAAGTAAAAACAAAATGTGATTTTCAGTGCTCGCCTTCAGTACAAACATCTAGCTGAATTTATATTTTATCCAAAACGAAATTAGAAATTTCACTATTTTTAATCCTTTGAGATGTTGGGGGAATTGGCAACACTGCTGATGACCATACCTCAATCAACATTGTATGTGGGAGACGGGGTCGGGGCAGTTCCTGAAAATCGTTCAAAGTATTCCAACAAAGAGAGTAGTGAGACAATTTCAAAGAGAGTGGCGCGATGGCGCTTACTGACATGACTCAAGAACTTATAAAAATGAGCTACTTACCTTCCATCTTGGAAGGCAGCTTGCAGGCACCCAATGTATTTGATAATAGTTACTTGATAACTGTCACAAAAAGGCTATTATACGAAATTTTGGCAGCCATTTTGAAAAAGCGCCATCTAAGGGTACTTGTTCAGCATCCTTGAAAGGAAAAACACCTTCAAACCTTCCCCGATCTTCTAGAATGGGACTTCAATTTCGATCCCTACTATATATAATTGTGCAGAATTTAAGAATTAAAAAAAAAATCAGATGAAAGCGCTCTACCAACTTCATTTCAGTTTTTACACGGGGGAAGGTCGGATTTATTTGGCATCCCTGTGTAACAACTCAAATCAATATCATAGATCAAATTAGAAATGGTATTGCTCCCTGGTATTGCTCACCTGGGCTAGAGTTAAGTACCTATACAAGCCCCCGTTATCGCTTAGTTGGAATCCCATACCTTCAACTCCAAACCACCCTTCCCCACCCCATCAATCAATCCATCATCAAATCATCAATCAATCAATCAATCAATCAAGGTTAGGGAAATTGGCAACACTGCTGATGGCCATATCTCAATCAACATTGGATTGGGGGACGGGGGCAGTTTTCCGAAAATCGTTCAAAGCTGGGATAAATATACCTAATAGGCCTAGTATATTAGTCCCAGGTTCAAAGTATTCCAACAATTAAATCAAAGATTGTAGCGCTTACTGAAGGGAACGTACTTACCTTCCATCTTGGAAGACAATTTGCAGGAACCCAGTGTCCTCCTGGTAAATAGATATAATTGTCCAAGACAAGAGTGTCTGCCGAAGCTGCCACAATTGCTTGTCTGAAGAATTCGTCTTCCTTTCCTTCAGTTTTCAGTTTAATTGCATTCAGTGTAGTTTCATTAAATGCATTTTCATAAAATTTCTTGAGTAGTGAATCTTCCATTTTCACCAGTTTTCTAACTTTTAATATTGATGTCTGAAATATCGCTTTTTCAACATCATGCATGGTAGCTTTGGTCAAATTAATTGTGTTTTCTGAAAATAATACAAAACGATGTAGGACAGTGTTACCTTTGAAGTGAAAGATTTGATCAATATCATGACTACACAAACCAACCAGGGGACTTGCTCACCGTTTAGAAACACTCAAAGGTAACTAAATTATATACTACGTACGGTTGTATTTAAGCAACACGAAATTGAATTCAGGCAGAGGGATGGGAGTTAATTCTGTTTAAGACATAGGGTATAACATAGGCCCTAGTGTTATCAGCAAAATTTTCTATCAAAAAACCCTCTTGGAAAGTTGAATGATTTGGGGACCGATCGCTTGTATTTCCACATGTGAAAATTCACCGAGTTGGGTCCCGTGTATATCCAATCCTCTTAGTTGTGGAATACACATATCTGCTTCTCTTTACATGTGGAAGATTCGCCAATCCGCTTGTATTTCCGCATACCCGCAAAAGATGGAGAAGAGAATCAACTCCATTATAAAGGTTTTTTTTGCATGCCCGAAGCTCGCGAAGGCGTATAGTATTTTGGTTTTCCCCAACTCATACCTTCACCCATCAGGTTATACACCACTAACATGGCTGCCGTTAAAGGATCAAAAATCTTGGGTGGACTACTTCTTGCATGGATCTGGAAAAATTGCTTTAAATGTCATGAAAATGCACTAGGTAATATTAAGAAAGGATTTGTGAATGAAAGGATGAAATTTCATGATTGACATGGTTAGTTAGACTGGTAGTTTTTCTCAAAACTAAGCGGCATTGGACAGTGAATTTCATGAAATTTACTCGCGGTCATCAATTTTCACATCGATTTGCAAATTACTAGCTTTGGCGACTATAGAGAATCTTGGTTTGCCGGTCTGACATCGGGCAAGTTTGGGTGATTCGTAAATAAAACATTTTTCCGGTCTCATATGTTCAAAAATTGGTTATTTGGTGATTTCAGCTTGTACTTTGGGGTGATGTTGTTGTATTCCCTCTGTGAGAGTTGTAAATGTTGAAAAGAAAGAAACATGCTCACAGTTGACATTTTTCTATATACTACTGTGTATAAGTGAGTTAGTGGTGTTATACCATCAGTGTATAAGTTCCCGGCCTTTAACTTACCTTTTACGACCATTCCAGTTGCTCCTGCAAGATGAGTATTGAGTTGTGCAAGCCTCATAACCAACGCAATGTTCACCTTGTGGTTCCCAAATAGACTATTAGTATAATCATGTGCTGAACTTTAACCTTCGCACTGTTTAACTTGAAAAACGCCAAAATTCTCTCAATTTAAGCCAATCCATAAAATGGCCTTAACAAACACATGGCTATATCAGCGGGTTGTATTGAGCCGGCCATCTCGATCATCGTTGGGAAATTTCACCTCTATAATATTTATGTGACCCAAGCTGTGATCGCACAAAAATCATATTCTTAACACATAAAAACCCTGAATTTACCAGGCCTGTGAAACTCCTCTATTTAGCACGTAAAAAACCAGGGGAGGGGGCCAAGAAAAGAAATCAAAATTTCAGACGTGGCCATTGGATTAACCGTTAAAGCGAAATCTTGACGAAAAATTTAAATTTTGTAATGTGTCAAGGACTATTCTTATTCCAAAACCGTTGGAGTTGAAGAATCTGTACATGAACTGGGTACACCACCAATTACCATGGTTAACAAGGGTTCCGACGGATATACAAACATATGAAATGGCACCCTATCCGAGACCAGAGTATTCAAAGGATACTATATCGAACATCCAGGCAATATTGGCCATTGGGATTTATCATTCACATTTGAGCTATTTTAGGTTTCAGGTTTATTTTTGGTGATTTTCAGGTTATTTTTCAGCCCATTTTAGGGATGTTTGATTCTGTTTCGAGCAATAAAATCAACATTCTACAGAGTCTCTTTCCCATTTTATTACTCTACATGATTCTGAGACTGAAAAAAAGCAAATTTGATACCTTATGAACTGACAGAGAATATCGGGTTTGGTTACCCGACAGAGTAATACACGAATACACAGCCCCCCGGTCACATAAGCAGCGGTGGGAACTGTTGTATAACTGATAAAAGCCCAAATAGGGCGGCGCGGTGGCGGCCAGAAATCCCAATTTTAGACGTCCTCATTGGTTTAAAACGTAAAAGCGAAATCTCAACGAATATGCTTGATTTTATATTATGACAATGTTTCTATCCAAAATCTGGAGCTGAAGATCAAGTCCGTGGTAAGGGTTATTTCTGCATTTTTATGTGGGTGAATAACGGACGGGGACGAGGTCGTTTGTGGGTCATGAGAACACCCTTGATTAAGACACTATCAGTGGTTTGCAAATCATAAACTCGAAAAAAAAACATCAAAATCAGATATTTTACTGTTTGTAACAAATACGGGTACCCTAAACTTACCCAGCAAATGATTAAGTCCAGAAGCAACCCAATAAGCACACAATCGGATACTTAGTCCTAGCCAAGTGTCCGTACGGACATTTGCTACAACACGTAATTGATGGAGGAGGTTAGTGATATATTTGAATCCCACCATTTTCTTCCTTGTCTGGCAATCTTTAACTTTTTAAAATTAACTAATGAGAATTTTTAAAGGGGGACTGGCCCCGATTTAAGGATATGAAGCTTTTCATCTTGATAGATGGCCTTCACCCAAAAAAACCCCAACTGTAAAGTTCGCGCCGTTATTTCAATGCGTTTTCATTGTGAGAGCAAAGAAATAGGTGTCATAAGGCCACTAGAGTACTGGTTGAAAATTACTATTGGTCGACCAAATTGGTTTTCTTACCGGGTACATTTCGTCATACTTCCAAACCAAACATCCTTTGGCCATAAGATTTCACATGGTGAATGAGGAAAATAGTATTTTAGCTTCTTCTGATACCAAATGTCCCACTCCGGTAAAATCTGGGTTCTCTGGGGATGAGGACGAGGCTATTAGCGATCGGGCCATGGACCCCGTAAAGTGACAATGGGAAACATTTGAAAAAAATAGAAATAGTGCGCCCGCCTCAAGATTTTTACAAAATCGGTTATTTTTGCATGGTTGTGAAGATTTTATATACAAAGCCCTCACCCGAAATGATTAGACCAAATAACTTTTATGTGTAAACAGAACGAGTTTATAATTTAACGTCGCCGGCGACGCTTAATTTAGAGACGTACAACGAAAATGGCGTTTACACAAGACCCCGCACGCAGTATGATGTTTACTACGCCCTAGCCCACATGTGTTTCTTTTGACCGGTCTATAAACCTTTTGTGGTTTTAATATCAGTGAGTACGAGTCAAAAATATTCATGAATATACACATGTTGATTAAAGTTATGCAAAACTTCTTAAAAGTTGGCCTACAAATTTACCTGGAATGTCTTTATCCTCGATCATGTCCATATCTGTTTGGGGGTATGTTATTTTTATGGTAAAATATATCTCGGTCTTCCAAGCCTAGACTATCATTGAGAGCAAATGAAGAAATTTCACATTGTGAAAAATGAAAATGTGCCCAGTGCCGCTTTTAAAGTGTATGCTATTCCTGCCCAAATTCAAATAGTGGACCTTCGGGTGAATCACTGATAGTGTCTTTAAAGCGCCCCCATAAATTCATTTTGTGCTTTATTGCATGGCTCCTGTAGTTGATGTTTGGGCTCGTTTCTGGTAAGTTGACTATATCGAAAAAAGTCTAAGTCTTGAAGCCATCTTGTCTATGGACAATTTTGAGGTTATAGCGCCACCAGGAAGCGATATACAAAGATAATAGCCTTGGTCAATCGACATGTATTCAGTCAATTATATTGCTGATATTTATAAACCAAGAGTCACATTGAAATCTTATTCATAAATTATTGGTAAAATCAGTGATTGTTATTGTTTATATTCGAGCAGTATGCCACATTAATGAAAATATCAGATATATATTTCTCACCCTCGGTCGCAAAGCTGGTAAAATGCATGTCGATGTCCGAAAGCAAACTCTTATACCTCGCGCCTGCCTGGCGCGCAAGCAATATCATTTTTTTTCTTGTTTCGCATGAAGTCTAGAAACTGACTGCGGTCAAGGTGACTTTCGCTCGTTTCGTCATCCAGGGTCATATGTTTTTATATTCCAATTTCTCAAAGATTATTCTGGGATATGGTGAATAGGCATGAGATACTATTTTAAGGGATTTTTGAACGATAGTTATAAGGGCATTTGAAATTTGATAAATCTACAAATGTGAAGTAAGAAGAATCTCTCAGGTTGAACAGGCCTTTGAATTGTCAAAAACTACCTTCTTTGCGTGTTCTACTGGACCAACACCCGTCAGCAAGCTTTGGGGCTTGCATCTGTTATAGAGAAAGAACGAACGAAGGCATGAAGGAATGAATGAACGAAGAATGAGAAAGAAAAGAAATATGGCAAAATTAACGAAAAAAGGGAAGAAAAGAAGAAATAAGACCAAAAAGAACAAAAGAAAAAACAAATTAAAGAAAAAGAAAAAACAAAAGGACAAAGAAGATAGTTGAGAGTAAAAAAAGAACAGAAAAAGCAAAATAAACACAGAAAACCAAAAATAAAGGACAAATAAATTAAAACGCATTTATAAGACATATTCAGGTTCGACCTATAGGGTTTTACTGAAGGTTGTTAAAAATTACAATGTTTAAGGGACATCGAATTTGAAAAAGAGTTTGTAGATGTTGTTCATTATTCGAAGGTTCATTATCTGAAGGTTCGGTTGATACCAGAAATGGAAAAGATTCGTTGATCCGAAATGGAATAAGCTGCAACGAATTTTCGGATAATTAAATGCACACCCTTATTCTTTCGATAAACACCTGAGGATTATTATACACTTCGGATAAAATAACCTTCGGATAAACGAACCTTAGGAATTAGGATCTTCGGCTGATCGGTCGATTTTGCACGAAAACAGTGCATTAGGAGACAATACGCACCCAGAAAAAATTGTTCTAAAAATGTATGTTTTATGTTTAAAACATTAAGTATCAATACCTATTACGCGGAAAAACCTATGCTGCCAACAACTTTTCTTACGTTTCTGCACAGTATGCACAAAACATTTTTTTATTCAGCAAAAATCTTAGCGGTTTATAACGTTATCAACATTAAAGCAAAAAAATATGCCCAAATGATGACAATCAGGAGAGGTTGATCGGGATTTTTGTTGATGAAGTACGAAGTTAAAGTTGAGTAGCTTAGCTAATTCAACCCGAAATATGCTCCAATTTGTGTAGTTTATTACGTTATCCTTGAGTATGAATTAGACTAAATGAAAATTACGACCTACATAATAAACAAATATTTGTAAGAGGAATGGTTCATTGCGTAGAAACACCAGCGCTGTCACATAGGAAACTAGTTGTATCACGTTGTAAGAGTAAGAACACAATGATATATTCTCGCTCGTTGAAGGGGAATTAGTAGGGAAATTCATCTTATGCCAGTATCTCTTTGTATATGTAGATTAGTGTGTACTGACGTTTTTCTGGGCTTTGTACCAGACTTTGGCGGGTTAACCTGGTTTTGTGAGCGCTCAAAAAACCATTCCCACTTCCCTCTGAGCATATTGCTGGAGTTGCTTGTAAGCTCCATCTGTCTAATGCCTTTGATCTTTCTGCCGAGCCAGATGACATAGCTCCGCCCTTGAGTGCAATTTTGGGCTGCTGTATAATCGGTTTTCTTCTCTTTCTTTGGATGCCCAATGATGCCTGGCATTTGTTGACTGATGTATTGGCAGACATCTCTGCTTCCGACCTTCTATTGGAAGTAGTATTAGACCATCCTCTGCTTTCAAAGTCAGCCACTAGATCTTTGTGTTTGCACTTCTTTCTTGGATATGCATTGGATCGGTTCTCCTCCATAGGGCCCGCCAGCTCTATGAGATCACCGTCTCTCTGTTTTTGGTAGAGAAGATGGTGATATCTGGTGTCCTAGCTGTCTCAGTGATTTCTGGCGGGAACACTATTTGTTTGGATTCTCATCCATCACTTCTCAGAATTTGGTTGGCTCTGTCTTAGCATTGGTAAGACTGGGGGTTTTGATAGGTTGTACCATCATTTGCATGTGCGAAAGGCTATTGTAAGATGGAAATTCAGATTCTCTGGTCGCGAATATTTTTTTTCTGATTTGCTTCTACGACGTATGGGTTGCCAGACCCTGTAGAGATTGCTTTCAGTGTTCAAGTTGGTCATGGCACCAGTTGCAAAGAGTAGCTACAACCATTTACCATTGATGATTTTGGAACAGTTGTACATGAAGATGAGACATAATTGGCATAGCCAAGATTGGTCTTGCCCCAAGAGCTTAGATTGGCAGGGGATGGAAGTTTGATAATGAATTGGCGTTGGTGTGGAAAGACACGCATCTCTGGCGTCCAGACAACCAAGTTGCTTTCCGGAGGTGTCGACCTGCATGACAGACGCCCATTTCCAAACCTGCCTTGTTTCGCACATCCGTAAAATGTTAGACCATCATGTCTTCCTCATCTACAGCTTTTATTAGTCCGGTGATACATTTCCTTTGTTCTTGATGACTCGTGGTCTTTGACAGCTTTCTGGTTCTTTTTGTACCCAAAACCGTGTCATATAATACAGTGTCCGTATGAACTGATTGTCCCTATACACCCATCGTCTATTGTATAGTCTCCATTGAGTGCTGTTGCATCATTTGTTTAACACTGTACCAAATGGCTCGTCTATAAGGTCCACGGGTTTTTTCTGTACATATTTGCTATGGTAGCTAGGACACTCTCTCAGTGGGGACACTCGGGTTTCTTTAACACCGGCTCTATC
>JAMKCH010024563.1:0-18975 GCA_023653785.1 Ophioderma brevispina
AGTGAGGACGATACACCTCCTTTTCCTAACACCTTCCCTGGTTCCATATACGTGGACCCTAAGTGATAAGGGCATTGTCGCCACTAGACCTCCTTGCGAAATGAATTTTTAGTCTTGTAGTATCAGCAGCAGACTGCAGCGAATGATGGAGAAGAGCCATTGATACATTGTTAGATGATTGTGCATAACTTGAAATTGAAACTGGCAACCAGTGGAGATCGGCGAGAAAAGGTGTAATGTGTTCGCGTCGATTTATGCCATGAAGGAGAAGAACTGTCTTGTTCTAAATACTTTTGAGTTTGGAGAAATTGCTATTTTTAATGGCAGCAAGGAGAGAGTTACCATAGTCAAGGCGGGATAGTATCAAGGCCCGGAAAAAGTGATGACATGAGTCCTTGTCCAGGAAACGCCGTATCAGAGCAATATTTCTCAGTTGAAAATTAAGTGTTTGACAGAGTCTAGAAACCTGAGCATTCATAGAACAAGAGGTGTAAACAAACTGATGTTGTTATTGGCGGCAACAGAGAAAGGGAAGTCATGTAAAAGACGTCCACTAATGCTGCCTTTCTTCGCAAACAAATGGAACTGATTTACATTGTGGAATACATACTGTGTTGGTTATAATCAAAACAGCTTGTGCGATTACCCAAGGAAAGTTTGTTCTCGTTTGCCAATGATGGTGATGATGATGATGATTCTTGTTCTTCTTTCCATAACATGGTGTTCAAATAAATATTACCAATACGATAAGTAAACATTCTCAGGCAATAATATCACATAATAAGATAAAGTTGAAGAAGAAAAAAGAAGTGTAACAATAAGGTTACAAAATGAGACCAAAGTATATATTCGGTATCTAGATTAATTTTGCTAGAGGATAGAGGGCGTCCTAATATGAATTTGTGACATTGATGAAAATGTTATGTTACTGATTCTTACCTGCCAGGGTTGTTCCAGGTAGAGAGGTGACACCATAAAAGAAGTAACTAAGAGACAGATATGTAGCAAAATCCACATCCTCTTTGATCTCTGCTATCATTGGTACTCTAAGTGGCCCCCTGCCTAACAACGTAAAACCGCTAATGAACGCTGCGAAGACCTTCATCGGAAAGGCAGGAATGAAATAGTCCAATACCACAGCCATTATATTGCCAACTGTCATATAAAGGTATACCTGGGAGGAGGTTAACCATTTTCGATCAACAATCGGACCTTGATGCAAATGACCAAGAAGACCTCCTATACCTCCAGAGGAAGATAGGTACACTGCTTTATTGATTGGTATGCCACTGCCAACAGCGTGTGGTACCAAAAACACAGCCCATGTCAATACCGAAAGTCCTAAGAGGGCGAAGATGCCGAGGTGAATCATAAGCAATGGTCGTGTGAAAATAACTCTAAAATTAAAACATCTGAGATTCTGAAGTGAATGGTTTGACAAAGGGTGACTTTCACCGACGCTCTTCCTTCGTGTCGCTGCAGTGCATGAATATTCAGGTATTGTTTCGTAATGTTCTGGGTTTGATACAAAGAGCTGAGGCTTCAGCAAGGCACCAACAGCACACATATGAAACACGATGCCAGACAAAATTAACAAAGACCCTCTCCATCCATAGAGGTCTCTCAGGAACTCTGCTAGAGGTGGCACTACGATGAGGCCACAGACAAGGCCACTATGGCCAACAGAATTTGCAAAGGCAAGATGTCTTTCGAAATGAGGGACTATGGCTATATTTGCAGGCACGATGATAAGGCCAACACCAAGTCCTAAAACAAAACCATAAAACTTCGTTAAGATTTCATAACATTACTTCACACATGACACATAGGCAAATTCTGTTTCCCTTTAAAGGCATCTTTTGTTTGCGGTTCATGCCGTCAAAAGATATGAAGAGTAATTTATGCAAATGAGGTGTAATAACAAATGATATGGATATTAAATAATTTAAATAACAAAAAGAGCTCATTATAAACCAATGAATGATTAATATTTCCCCTTATTCCACTGTTAGGATTATTTCTTTTTATTATGTCTGACATAGCCTGTGCCCTATACTATTTACGGCATGCGGCCACACCCGACATTAAAAATAATACAAAGCATCCATAGTGAGTGAAGGTAAATCAAAATTTGTCGCAACAATTAGCTAATCACAAAAGGTGTTGTAAATTCTCAAATTAAGGTAGACTGACTGAAATCAGGTTTATAACCTTATATAAAGGAAATGGCTTTTTAAGTCGTGAATGTTAAAGACGTGAAGAGTTCCTAACTGACGAGAGCAATAAAATTCCACGGAACAGCTGTTTTCTTATTCAAAATGGCCACTGAATGTTTGACTCGCTGTGTTCTAAGGAGTTGAATACGTATTCAACTGCATGAAACCTGTTGATTTCTACTGCCGGTATGGTGAGATTACTATGTTTTAAAATGATGATGTCGACAATGCCACGATCATAAAAATGACGACGACGACGATGGTGGTGGGATTTTTGGTGTTGGTGGTGTTGGATGGTGGTGGTTTGTGTTCTATAACTACATCACTTTGTTGTTTTCATCTCTATGACTGTTTTTTATAACACTGTGTCTATGACTGTTTTGTATGACATTGTGGTTCTACAAATACATTGTGCCTTTAATTTAGTAGTTTATACCATTGTCTCTGTGACTGGGTTCTTCTATAACATTGTGTCCATTTGACTTTTGGTTCGTGTCCTCATGAATATGTTTGTCTATTGCATTGTGTCACTGCTCCAAACAGTGAAATTTGCATGCAAACGACCTCCATAAACGGTTAAAATGGGAAACTTTCACTATTGCATTATCGTTCGTTGTAAAATATAGCGAAGACTGGCCACGATGACCAACGAATTCCGAAAATTACAACCTCCTACAAATTTGGCTCTTAAAATAAAATTTCTTTAATTAGTCGATAATATGGTGTTAACCCATTTTTTGCAGAAAAAATACTCAATTTCACGTGTAAATATATTAGGGAACACAAACATTGTACTGCCTGTTATATAAAAATTAATAAATATTATGCATTTTGCAACACAGAATGAATATTGGCGTCAAAAAGTGTTCACAAATTAAGCTCAGGAAATATTTAAAATGTAACTGGAATGTTGGAGGATAAAAGTGGTCTATATAACTTTATAACAGCCATATTTTTCTCGTTTTCTTAAATTTCACATTACATATATACCTCATATCCATAATGTACACGCTTAAAATATATATCGAAATTGAAACGAATTAATAGTTAATATGGGTAATATACTCAATAGTAAAATCTAACATGTAAACTAAAGCGTATATAAACTTCGCAAAGAAGATATCAATTTGTTCCTGAAAGGCAAGGTTTTTTAAATGATGTATTAGTAATCATCTAGTTTGCAGAATATCCAAGTTAACCTTAAAGAAAATCAAATTTTGACAATATTCTTACCAAGCCCATTTTGGTAACATGGTTTACTAATGGGTAGGGTGGTAACCAATCCCGGGAATTCATTATTATAAACCAACAAATGCTTACCATGTTGGTACCAGTGGATAGCTTTGGTCCTCCGTTTGCAACATAAGTACAATCATACCTAGCATGGAGTAACAAGGACGTCAAATTTCGCAAGTTGGCAAAATTGTTAATTTCCACAGACACCCATTAACGTATAAATTGCAAAAAAAAAATTACACCTTGGTAGGAATATCGGAGATATATATATCTGACAAAATAGTTTGAGAAGAACATTGCTTTTTGAAAATATGTCTAAAATTGCCAGAGTTTCCCCATTTACCTGCAAAATTTAAAATCCATGGAACCATATCAAAAATTCATTTGACATCAATATTCATGGATGGGAACTAGGTTAGAAGTGGCTGAGTACAAGATTTCTTCAAAAGTTTTCTTAGGTGATTGGAAAAGAAATAACGTGGTCATTCTTCTATCTGATCTTAATTTTCTAGGCTTTAAAAATCCAAATTAATTACATTCATGACTCGGTTTTGACCCGCCTATTTTAATTGTGTCTAGAGGTATCTTGCAAAACATGTCTTGAGTGGTCCTGAATGAATACTGAATAAAGAAGCAAATTTACCAGAAGCAAAAATTTAAATGTATTTTTTTAAGTTTAATTATTTTTTTTCAACTCACCAACCAAACCAAAGCAAACTCCAAGTTGCGCAACAGAATTGGCAAATGTAGATGCAGCTCCCCATCCAAAGGTAGTGAGAAGACCTCCAAGCATCATGCATCGTCTGAAGCCAAAATGCTTACCCAAACAAATTCCAGCAGGAGCTATTTTACAAAGATCAACCAAAAGCAACTCTGAAAGTACATTGTAAATATGGGCATTTCCGAATAGCCTAGTTATAGTTAGTGAGGGACTGTAGCGCACAGATCTCGTGTGAGTATGCAAATCTGGATAAGGCGGGGTTCCCATTTTCACGAGGAATATATTGCGTCGGAGGGAACGATTAACTTGCGCACAGGTGATAAAATTGTTCCGTGCGAGTCTTGTATATCTAAAATAAACACTGACCTTTCCTTCCTTGTTACCCTCACACGCAATGTAATCCTATAATTGGTACTCAATGCCCTTTTGTCAGTCTCCAGACGAACCCAATTATCGATGGCTCATAAATTTTAAGTGGGGGCAATGAATAAATAAACTGTTTACAAATGAGATAAAATAGCGGCGACCACATACGGCCCCCAGGGCAAAGAGTGATCCCAGACAATAAGACGATATTGATCGATCAATTCTGCTAATTGGCTATAAAAGAATTCTCCCGTGCGGCTTATAATTGTTCCGTGTGAGGTTTGTTTATTAAAATGTGAATATTGCGTGCCGGCTTACATATTTTTGCGTACGACATGTTCCGTCGGAGGCTTTCCTCCGAGGCAATACTTTGCTCCTGAAACTGGGAATCTCGCCTAAAACTGTGAATTTTGGTAGACAAGTACTTTATGCATGGATAATACAAAAAATGATGGAAGCACTTGCCACACCCCTTTCATGGCCCCAGCTTGGAGTTCAAGGCTACACAGGGATAAAAAATTAAAATGTTCCGATTGTGTTGAAAAGCACACCATGAAGCTAGGGAAACAATTTGCACCACATATTACCTGAATCAAAGCAACTTTTAACTTTTGACCCATGTACACCCCAAAATTGACTTCTTCACTATTTTTACAGTTCTTACCCTATAACTCCGAAACTATAAGCCATAGATAGTGTAAACTATACCTTTTTGGAATCCTTGTAACCAACAAACATCATGGTGTAATTTTCAACACAATCGGAACATTTTAAAAGTTTGACCCCTGTATAACCTTGAAACCCAACATGCTCCAGGAGCAGGTCTCCTTCACTAATCTCAAAGGGCAGCTATTATTTTTTCGTCTTTTTTTTTTACTTAGAATTTTTCCCTCTAACCTGAAAAAGTAATGAAAATTTTATATATTTTAAAAGAGGCAGTAGCAGATTCGAACCCAAGCGCCGTGTATCATGAAGTCAGCTACCTAACCACAAGACCAGGGAGGATTGATGTGCCAAATTTGCAATTCTAATCCTTGATAACATTTACGGAATAAATCGCTACTGCTATTGTGGTCAGCACTCAATATAATGAATAGCTCCGCTCTGGAACGGTTGCAAAAGCCTATGCTCCAGGAGCATGAGTGGTGGTCAAAATCTCACATTTGCAGCTCAGCAGTTTATAGTAATAGCTTTATTGGAAATAAATCGAAGCTAATAATCCCTGTCCAGTGTACCGGTTGTTAGGTTACTACTGAATGACTAAATTCCATTTTGAATTATCAGCCACCACTACAGTGTGAGTCAAAAAAAACCTACATTCAGAATAAAAAATAATTAAAATAGTTAAGAATTGTTTTTGCTCAAATGTTTGCTATGGTTATAAAAAAAGATAAACAGGCTTTCAGAAAACGTTTATTTGGTGTCATTTGGACTTTGGAGGAAGAAGTTACGCCTATTTTGCTAAGCGACTTAAAAATCCTGTTTGGCCGATTTTGAGCCAAACAAAGATGCATCGCATACATAGAGTAACATGGTTCTTCATCATTGATTTGAGGACAAACATGTAACCCATTAAATTGTTAACAATAGAAGGTGGAGAGTAATTAAGGATTATAAAATATATCCCAGAGATTACAAACGAAAATGCTAATTAATTAAAAAAAAAAACAATTTCCCAAATAAGAAATTCAAGATAGCTGGTGTAAGACCACAGTTTACTTTGGTTCAGCAAGATTTCGTGGTTTGAACCTACGACGAAACTTGGGAGCAAAAGTTAAACCATAGAAAGTTTTGTATTCCGCTTGAATTTTAAGTTTGAATTCCGATTTATCTACAGAAAACTCCAGCTTTAGTTCTTCTTGCAATTTATGGACGCTGAGTATACTGTATTTGTGCAAAATAATTACTAGTACCTTAGAGATGTAAAACAAAAATCTCTGAGCAGTTTCATTATGTTCATGAACTGAGACATTGATATGGGGTAATTTTCAATAACTGACTCTTTATGATTGAACAATGGTAATTAATTTTTTGAAGATATGTTACTTATAATTATGTTACACAATAAACCATTTTATTCAAACTGATATGTTTTTGTCGAGAAGAAATCGATACCATCTGAAATTGCATGTGTGTATTGTCTTTGCTATAATGTGTTATGGTATACGTTTATGGCAAGCCATAAAGGCCATAACGTATTGCTGCAACGTGTTGCGACATTTCGGCAACGCGTTGCGAGAAAGTAGCAACGCGTTGCGGCGTCGGCCAATTAGAATGACGAATTTCTGTGACGTATTTCAAAAATTAGACCCACAACGCGTTGCAAAGTATCTAGCAACGCGTTGTGGAAACTCACAACGCGATGCAAGCCTTCACAACGCGTTGCGACTTCACAACGCGTTGCGAAGGTTCACAACCCATAAGGGTCATAACGTATTGCCGCAACGCGTTGTGAGAAAGTAGCAACGCGTTGCGACATTTTGGCAACGCGTTGCGGCGTCGACCAATCAAAATCATGCATTTCTGTGACGTTTTTCAAAAAATAGATCCACAACGCGTTGCGGCAATACGTTATGACCCTTATGGCCTTCACAACACGTTGCAAGCCTTCACAACGCGTTGCGAGTTTCAAAACACGTTGTGAAGGCAATAAGGGTCATAACGTATTGCCGCAACGCGTTGTGAAGGTTTGCAACGCGTTGTGAAGCTCGCAACGCGTTGTGAGATTTATATTTTTGAAATACGTCACCGAAATTCACGATTTTGATTGGCCGACACCGCAACGCGTTGCCGAAATGTCGCAACGCGTTGCTGAAATGTCGCAACGCGTTGCCGAAATGTCTCAACGCGTTGTGACTTTCTCACAACGCGTTGCGGCAATACGTTATGACCCTTATGGCTTGTGGACCTTAGCAACACGTTGTGAAGCTCGCAACGCGTTGTGAATGTTTGCAACGCGTTGCAAAGTATCTAGCAACGCGTTGTGGGTCTATTATTTGAAATACGTCACAGAAATTCATGATTTTGATTGGCCGACGTCGCAACGCGTTGCCGAAATGTCGCAACGCGTTGCTACTTTCTCGCAACGCGTTGCAGCAATACGTTATGGCCTTTATGGCTTGCCATACACGTTGGTGTCAGTCTCTCCGCATTGTATGGCTAAAATCGGCCAAACTGAATTTTTAGGTCTCTCCGCAAAATTGTCATAGTTTCTGAACCCAAAGTCCGAAAGACACCAAATAAAAATCTTCTGATAGCCTGTTTATCTCTGTAAACAACCAAAGCAAACATTGAAGCAAAAATAACGTTTAACCTTTGAAGAAAAAATCTTTCCTGAATGTAGGGTTTTTATTGACTCACACTGTACAACAAAAAGCTCTGCATCAGCTTGTTATTTTTTATGTCTTATCAATAATGCTAACTATAACAACATAATGTCATACAGTTAAACATTATGGTATAATTTATACTTTTATAACAGCGTACCATTTTTAAGTTTTATTAAATTATAGATTTTGGCAAAAATGTAGCAAAAACGTTGAGAACCCTTTGTCTCTTTGTAAGTGTAACAAAAACGTTGGAAATGATAAATGGTTTCATGTGTGTTCTAAACAAATCGTGTGTAAAGTATGGGATTGTAAGATTAAATATACACTGTGTTATTAAAGTTGTATTTATAATAACATTTCTCGGTACTGTGTATATTGCACTATTCTTTAAAAAAAATCAATAGTGAAATATGTTTTATTGTTACAAATTATATGATACATATTTTGTCCCTAAATAAGAAAAAAAATTATTTCAGATATAACATGTCGTGAACAAACGTTTTTGCAACATTAACGCTATTTCTCCACATTTTTCTGCCGAGGCAGCAGAACGAGCCCTGGAATTGCATTTTCAACTGATCCCTAAGCCTCATACAATGTAGATTTGACAAAACCTCACAAGTTCTCTCATTCATTCAATTGAGCGACCTAATCTCGTTATCAATGAAAGGTTGCATGTTACAGCGTCCTCTATCACCCAAATTACCATAGAAATTTCAGGACGACAATGTGAAAAATACGGCCTTTCATCAGATACCAAAATGGAGACTACTTGATCTTCGGGGTAAGTCAGGGGTCCCAAAGACGATCAAAACACACACCTTTAAAGGTCCCAGGAAATGAGATGATAAACCTATTCCAAATCTTTACGGGACATTCCATTCCAATAAACAGGGCCAGAAAAAAGAATACACTACCGGTGACATCAATAGTGAAACTATTGATTTTCAGTCAGTGTCATGAATAGATTCACCCCAGTCACCTGGGATTTTCTATTACTCTCTGAAAAATCAATAGTTTCACTAATGATGTCATCACCAAACCAAATATTGAATGCTTTCCGTCCCTCCTTGTAGACTTGACACAAACCACATCAATTCTATTTGCATTTCCGGGTATCTTTAACCCTCGTCTACCAGAGCCATTTTTTGTAACAAAGCTCCCGAAAGGGGGTGGTTACCACCTCCCCTCCCCCCCCTGTAATTTTCGTTACTGATTTCCTGTAAATTTGGTACCACAGGATAGCTTAGAGTTTCTTCTTTCCATTGGTATCAAAATAAGTACCAACATCCCCATTATGACGTCACTATGACGTCATATGTTGAGGAAAGTATGAAAATACTGAATATAGGGTGGAAAATTAATATTTCGCAATTTTAGCAACTCATAAACACTATTATAGCACTAAAATGCGAAAAAAATTGAATTTTCCCTATTCTACACTGTGTGTCTATGGAAATTGACAGTTTTGCTGATATGCAAACTTTATGACGTCATTGTGACGTAATGCTAGGCATATTGGTACTAATTATGGTATAAATGAAAAGAGGAGGACCATAGATATCTATTGGTACCAAAATCAAGGGTCCGTGATAATATTCCTGTGTTGTGCTAGACATGTTGGTACTTCTCTTCACTCTGGGATCACCCTGTATGTAACCTATACCCCGGTGGATGTTTGTTTTTGGATGAAAAGGAGCGGAAAATGTAAATTGACAATTACATTAAATCATTTGGCACCAAAATGGGGGTTTTAGCAAGCCGGGGGAAAAACCTGAAGGGCATTGGTAACCCCCATCCCCCTTCGGTACACGAGGGTTAAAGGTCCATGTCCGATCGCTAATAGCCTCGTCCCCAGGGACCAAAGGGATTTTATCGAAAGTGGTCAAAATTTTGGTATCAAAAGAAAGCTATATTTTTCTCATTTACCCTGTGAAATCTAAATGATGTTTGGTTTGGATGTTATGAGAAAAAATATCCCCCATTTTGGTCAACCAATATTACTCTTACAGAGTACTCTATGGGGATTACAAAATCACGTTTTTAGCTCTCATTTCAAAACGAGTTGAAATATCGGCGCGAAACTTTACAGATGGGGTTTTGGGGTGAAGGCCATTATATCAAGATGAACAATTTAAATCGGATCATCCCCCTTTAATTAACTGAGTCCGATTAAAATAAATTTCATAATAATACATTACTAAAGGTAACGTTTACAGACGATCAGAAAAACATTAGTTGTTCGGAAAACTGAGTCCAAAATAAATTGAAATAAATTGAAAAAAATATAATAATACATTGCTAAAAGGTATACATTCACAGGCGATAAGAAAAACATTAGTTGTTCGGGATCACAAAATTGCGTATAAATGCAATGTATATTTTTCTTCTTGTGCACCATGCGTTAATTGTAGCATTTTACGCTGTAATTATAATCCTATGCTTCACACCTGCACTATATGAGTATCTTAAGCTGCCGTGTAAAGCATGCATAACTGAATTTTATTTCGAAACATACATGCAATAAAGGTTCGGCTTAAAGGTCGTTGGTGGTAAAACATTGGCTATATAAATTGAAACGTGTTATTGACGTTATCTCATTTCCGGTCCAAATAGACAGGTACATCCCAGGTCATAACTAATATACTTTCCTACCACATATTCAGTAGTATTTTTATGTTGCATATACTATAGGCCTATTCTTCAAAATAAGCTTTTGGGCCACCCTGATTTTTTACTTAAAAACAATATGGCGGCCAAAATACAAATTCTGACTAAAAAATGGCTAAAACCGTATTTTTTCCTTTGAGAAATTCACACAAAAACTCTTCATTTACCATTTTAATTTACAAACACATTGCTCTTTGCTTTTGACAAAGTGAAATTTCAAATTATCGAAAGAATTCAAAATGGCCACCACAAACGTTCAAAACATTGATGGATTGCGTCATTTTTTCAGCACAGAAAGTCGAAAATATGCAGATCATGAAAACATCAACTGCGTCACAGTTGAGTAAACAGGTCAGGGTCAAATTTTGTGTTTTTTCATGTACACAAATTTTTTTTTGATTCACTCTGTATACAGTATCCTATAGCTGTAGTACTGTTAACTACACATAAATATTTACTACATCAAAACTAAAACCCGACTCATCTTAAAATCCTTGGAATTGAGCATTCTGGGTGAGTATCTTTAGTTCTAGCTGGCTAGTTTTAATTAATACATAAAAATTATATTTCGAAATATCTGAGTCAGCCTTTAATACGCTATATTTAGGGAACATGGCAATTAAAGGTGCGTGTTCCGATCGTCTTTGGGTCTCCCCAACCTAATTCACCAGGAAGTAGTATCGATTGTGATATCAGATGAAAGGCCGTATTTTTCTCATTGTTGTCCTGAAATTTGAGCCCTCAAATCCATTTCATTCCCAAGATATAAAAAACGCTGTTTTAATGGTTAACCATCAATATTAGCACAGTATTGAATAGAGCTTTACTTTGCAATATACATTTTTGTTTCTACCATCAAAACCGCAGGTTTGTTTCCCATGGTACTTGATGGGGCGTATGAGCAAGTGCCAGGCTCCCATATCAAGTAGAGAACAAAATAGACATAAATCGGAACAAGCACCTTTAAATGAAATGTTTTTCGCACTCTTGGATCATGTGGAATAACGTCTATTTGAAAAACGCAACTTTGACATGCAGCACATCATACGTAGTCAAGAACCCCTGGTACTTGTAATTGAAATCAAATTGTTATTATAAACTTTTCTGCATGTTGCAATACTTTTGACCAGTGGGAGTATTTATTTAAAGAGGCCACACCAGTGGCGTACCGACCGGGGGGCAGGGGGGGCAAGTTGCCCCCTCTGGCTCGAAATAGCGGGACGATATGGGCCAAATTATGCATTTTTATCCCTCTTTTGGGGGGAATTTTTTCAACTAATTTCAGGCCAAATTTGGACAAAATTAAGTAAATTCGGCAATTTTCGCGCGCTACGCGCGCATTTTCGCAAATTCAGACCTAATTGGAGCAAATCACCGGAATGATTTACGAATTTTGCCCCCTCTGGCGGGACGACTTCGAAATTTGCCCCCTCTGGGTCGACTGCCTCGGTACGCCACTGGGCCACACATAACTAATCATTGTAAATGGTGTAGCATTCTGAATCAAATGTGCTTCTAATGTATGCTGTAGAAGAGATTTTATTATAATCCCAGGCGGAACTGTATTCGTTCTCCCCCTCTCCTTCCTTAAACAATTCAGAGCTAATAGAATGTGAAAATAAACAACCGGAAATCAAGAAGTGCACATTTAATGAATGCCTACCTAGGATGTACGCCAATGCCGACGGAATTCCATACACAAATCCAATGGCGGCCGTAGATGATTCCAGATCTTGTCTCATGAAATCTAGGTAGACACCCAGTGCTTTAACTATACCGGCTTGTAAAAAGTTAATTACAAACATAGCACACACTAGTATACACCCTCGTCGTAATTCACTGTCATTCTTTGTGTCCATCTGAAAATCAGTACAATATAGATGCGGAATGAGTTCATCGTTTGTAACCTTAGCACTGAAGATAGTTTTAATGGACTAGGAGGAAATTTCACCTAGATGAAGTTAGGCTCAACGCAGACCTTATTTCAAAGCAGTGGAGGATACAGAGCCTCCGAAATGGAGTGGTCCACACACAAGCCTTTTTTTTCAGGATCGCTTCAAAAAATTTGACTTGCGGTAGATCAATTTTTTCGACATCCGATAGGCCAATTTTTTTCGACATGCTGTTGACAATATTTTTGACGCAAAACTCTGTCTACCTTAATGGTAGACAATCGACTACTTCATTGTCCAATATTGTTTGTATTTAACCCTCGTCTTACCAAGGGGGACCCCCCCCCTCCCCAGTGAACTTCGCCCCGGTGTGCTAAAATGCCAAAAACCTTCGTAAAAAGCTTCTAGATAATCATTCTCTCATCCTTTCCGGTCATTTTAGCGGAAAAATGTGAAGGCAGCACCTTCACGGGGGGTTAGGGTATGCCGTCAAAGTCGAAGGGTAAGGGGGTGGTTGCCAAACAAGGATATTTTATGGTGCATTTTTGAGAATATCATGCACAGTATGGCTCTAAAACTCTATATTTATGTAAAACTAACCAATTGCTATCATTTAGAGCTGAAAATCGCTTGAAAATCCGATATTCCTACGTTTTTAGCGCAAAATTGGATGTTCGCCTATTTCCGGTGGAGAATGTCAAAAAAGAAGGCTTGGTAAGACGAGGGTTAAATTGGAATGGAGCTAGCTCTTCTTAATATACTATTCAAATATTTTACAAAAACAAGCGGTTGTCCTGGGTATGTGATTTTCTATTATAGTCTGATTTTTTATTCGTATCCCTTCAAATTTTAATTTCATTGTCCCTTTTTTTACTTTATTCAGTAAATGAAATGGTTAATTATTGCCATATTTGCCCTATGTGCAGAAGGTGCCGTATGGCATATTTTGGTGTTTTAGTCACTAAATCCACTGACCGCTACACAGGGACACCGTTGAATAGTCGCCGATTGGAAGTTGCATTTTGCCCTGCGCAATATGGCTTCTTTATTGTCATAGTTAAAGGAATTTTGTATAACAATAGAACATGTGTGTGGAATGTATGCACCAGCAGGTGTATGCATTATTTCCCACCATATTGATAAGGGCAAAAAGCAACTTTCTGTGGTTTCAATCTGCGACTCAGACCCGCAATTCATGTAAATACGTCTAGCCCTTTTTCTCGCAATCATTATCCATTGTGCTTCTTTTGTTCAACTGTCCATTATAGTTACGAAAGAAGTCAGAGACCATTATTTAAACCTGTGAATATTCATCAGACCGTTATTTTTTCCAAAAGTGGTCTTTGGACACTTCCGGAGAAAAAAATAACTGTCTGATGAACATTCATGGTTAAACAATAAAGGACAATTGAACAAAAGAAAATTCTAGAAACACCACAGCCTCAGGTGGTACAAATGAAAGAAATAAACAATAGTGAAAGAACTGATAACTCAATATAAAATTTATTGTGAACAGCAGATTACCATCTGCTTGTTAGCTGTCGATTACGAGTCAGCCAAAGTAGTGATTGCAAGTCATGCAAATTTCTTCTTCACTATTTTAAAGAATTTTGCTCTTTTATTGTTGAAATAAACAACGATGAAAGAACTGATGAGTCAATACAAAAGCTTATTGTGATTGTTGTATTACCATCTGCTTGTTGGCTAATATGTCGACTACGAATCAGCGAAGATAGTGATTCAAAGTCATGGAAATCTTTTTTCTATTCTATTTTAAAAAGATCACTGAATACAGGATTTAAAAATAAAATTAAGGGAGAAGAGTATAAAACGAGAAGGGATTTCTGTCTTTGTTTCATTTATATAAGCGCAATCGAGTGCTAGAGATAGCTGTAAGACAGAGCCTATTTAAGAATCGCCTCAGATAGGTTATTGTTAGCTAAAACTTTTTGAACACTAACCTGCGTGACCAATATTCCCTAGTGCGTAATAATTATATAAAATCGATTTTAGTTCTTGTCTCGACGTATATGTAAGATAAAGAATTCAAAACACACCGTCATGAAAAATAATGGTGTTTTGATAAGGTCTGGTGAGCCTGTTAGACTCCGACTAGCTGAGTTGAGTATGGACACATTTTTTTTGCTGAAAATGATAGATTAGGATGTGTAGAATAAGAATCTGCCGGGTGCCACCTGGGCATCCTTGAGCATTTTGAGAAATCCAAGATGGCGTCGCCATAAATGATAATTATCTATTCAACCCTATATTATCAAACTATGGAGTTACTAGATATACTATAGGCTCCAATGAACAAGAGTATGGCACTTGTAACATTAAGTCATACTTCAAATTCAAAATGGAAGCCAAATCCAATAATTTTAAAATATGCCATATAACAGCAAATACCTGCGATAAAAATAGACGAGACATGTTGGCCTCAATCCACTTACTCTATGAACCCCTTTCTGTACGGAGCTTAAAATTGGAGTTTGTTGCACCCACCTGGTGATTAATTTTCCAATATATCACCTTAAAAGGGGTGTCCCCTGACTATGATTAGGTATGTTTCCACCCTGAAAAGTTGCACATTACCGCGTACTGCCTATTTCATAATGGCCGCCATTGTTTTATGAAAAAAGTGCCATTGTATTTTCATTATAGATAGGAATTTTATCCAGGACTAAACGAAATAAAGTTTTACCTTCCTGAAGTGGGCTTGAACATTTAAGCGTCCAAGATGGCCGCCGGAAGGAGGTATGTTTTGTTAAATGTACTAAAATTGCCATATTATGGGGTAAGAATGCGAGTAATATTTTGAGAGCATGATAATTAATGACATTTGTATTTTGCGGACATAAACTTAACTCATGATGGCGGCGGTTATACCCACTCCGGGGGACATAAATCAAGAAGAAAAAAAAAACCTGCACATCTTTTTTCGACATAATAAGAACCATCAGGAAACTATTATAACATTTTTCCGCATTTTCTCTCCTGGACAATTGCGACCTCTCAACATCAGTTGACTGCTGGCAAGGAACATGACTCGGCATAGAAGAGGGAGATGGGAGCCATGGTACAAGTCAAAACAAGATAGCACTTATTGCTCTAAAGAAAGTTAGGTCGCCATATTTAAATTTGTCCTTCTACATTTAGAACAACTTCTTCACTTCTCTTCATAAGCATATATTTTTAATTTTTACTGGGAACTAACCTATGACGTTCACTGAGTAGTCTTTAAATACAGTCCACATCCATTTATTATGATTTTAATTGTATCAGGTTGATATATGAGCTGTTGTCTTCCTATGAACTTTTTTATAGAGTCAGTTTAAACTACATTATATGGCCAAAGTAGTAACCAGCTATAGATGATGTGACCATCAATGTTTACAAACACAAATTAGGCCTTAACACGCCCTGATTGAGGCGAATTTTAAAAGCAAAGCCTGCAGATGCTCACCCATACTGCCAGGCAGTGCTTTGGTCGTTGCCCGGGCGTTGCGGCACATGTCAACTCCTCTTAGTAACAACACTCTCTTTGGAACAAGTCAATAACCCCCACTTTAAATAGTGTTTTTGTGCTCTTAGAAATACTTTTTTGGGTCATTATTAGAGAGGTGTTTTAAATAACGTCGAAAAGATTGGTAGAGCTGCTTATCTTCCTGATTTACGTATCCTAGAGCGAATATAATCACCGCCATCTTTAAAACATGCCTGTACGTAAATATAAATGTCATAAATTCTTTTTGGTAGCTTCAAAATATCACCACGGTTCTTATTTCAACAATTGTGCCATTTTAAGAGTTGCATTTAGCATAATATGCCCCTTGCGTGCGGCCCCCATCACGACGTTAAAAAACTTGATTTTCTCGCGTAGTCGGGGGGGATAAAAATTCTATCTGTAATGAAATTATAATGGCGGATTTATATAAAACAATGATGGCCATTTTGAATGGGCAGGACACGCTAACGTGGAGCTTTTCGGGCGGAAACAAACATACCTAATCCTAGTTAGGGGGACATCCCCTTCAGGTGATCTTTGAAATTTCACCATTGGGTGAAACGAACGGAAAATTCGATCATGGCAGCTCATGGACTATCGCTGAACATAAAAGTCGTTACTCTTTTTTCTGGATAAAATTTACAACACCTCAACGCATGAATATAATTGTCGAAAACTTTTATTATTGAAGTGCCACGAATAAAAAATCCCACTGTATTAACTATTAAGCACTATACATTTTTTAAAGCGGGCCCCAATTTCAAAATATGTTGAGATTTTTACACGGGTTGCATGGGTAAATGGCATTAAACTATACCTGTGAATGGTTAGCTCTGAATGTTTGTTTCGCAAAAGAAGGAAGTTGATAATTAGAATAATTAATAACGGAGATCTTCGATAATAATCAAACGGCTGCTGGAAACGGCCTTACATATAAATAGCGGGTAATAGCGCCATTGTCCGTATCTACGCTCAATCCATTAGTTGTTTAATTGGTGTCATCAGGGAAGTCAAGTTAGAGGTCATTTTTCTGAGGTGGGGGGCACTATTTCATTCACATGGACGGACATAAACTTTAGGGCCGCCTTCCATCTCAACCACCGTTACTCAATTACTCGCCGTTTACGCCCGATTCTTTTCCGTTGTAACCGGTTTCCTATTGTTCTAACAATGAAACAGGGTTCAACCGCCCTGGACCAGAGGCAATTGGAGCGGGTTCAGTTTTGAAGTCGTCCCTTAACAATTCCAGCTGTGCCATTAAGTACAATCTGGGATCCCATATATAATTACAAAATTGCTTATTTAATGATAAATATGCTATTTTTAGCATTCTCGTTCGCAGGTTTAGTTTCCTAGACAATTACCAACATAACTGTGCAAAAATATCAAATTTTGAAAATTGGGGGCGCTCTTCAAAAATGTGCTGTTATTGCTTTAAGCCCCGTTCCGGAGGTTAAAAACTTGATTTCGTGTAGTCGTTGATAAAATTTCTATCTGTAATGAAATTATAATGGCGGTTTTTGCATAAAACAATGGTGGCCATTTTGAAATGGGCAGGACACTCTAACGTGCAGCTTTTCAGGGCGGAAGCATACCTATCTTATGCCTAGTCACCAATTGGTGATAGTCACCTATTACCATTTTGGGTGCAACGAACGGAAAATCTGATGATGGCAGCTCATGGACTCTCCACATAAAATTCGTACTCATTTTTTTCTGGAAAAACATTACAACCTCGCAGTATGAATAGAATTGTCGGAAACTTTTAATAAAAAAATCACACTATATTAACTATTAACCACACATTCTTTCAGAGGTTGAATATTGGACTACTAAAATTCGTTTGATGTTTTCGTGTAGATTCTAGTGCAGGGCCAAAATTATTCATGAAACTGCTTAGTAATTAGTAGGCTGTTTATGTATCTGCATTGTTTAAAATAGAATGGGCCGGAGTTTAGTACAGTTCTTACAAGGTTCACTATTTAATGAAACTACATTTATAAGTAATCCTTATTCAGTACAACAACCATCTTAGAATGGAATCTTTGCACTGGACATCAGTGTTTTATTCATTCGAAATGCTTCATCCCAAGACTATGCAGACTAAATTAGACTAAATGTACTTTATGATTTAGCGCAACAATCATCTTAAAATGGAATATTTGCACTGTACATCAGTGTTTCATTCATTCGAAATTCTTCATCCCTAGACTATGCAGACTAAATTAGACTAAATGTACTTGATGATTTAGCGCAACAACCATCTTAAAATGGAATATTTGCACTGTACATCAGTGTTTTATTCATTCCAAATTCCTCATCCCAAGACTATGCAGACTAAATTAGACTAAATGTACTTGATGATTTAGCGCAACAACCATCTTAAAATGGAATATTTGCACTGTACATCAGTGTTTTATTCATTCGAAATTCTTCATCCCTAGACCATGCAGACCAAATTAGACTAAATGTACTTGATGATTTAGCGCAACAACCATCTTAAAATGGAATATTTGCACTGTACATCGGTGTTTTACTCATTCGAAATTCTTCATCCATAGACTATGCAGACTAAATTAGACGAAATGTACTTGATGATTTAGCGCAACAACCATCTTAAAATGGAATATTTGCACTGTACATCGGTGTTTTACTCATTCCAAATTCTTCATCCCTAGACTATGCAAACTAAATTAGACTAAATGTACTTAAGAAATAAAGGGTTTGCAGTGTCATTTATGGGCGAATAATGTGTCCGAGGTCAGAAAAACTAGATAGATTCAAGATTCAAGATTCCTTTATTCAGCATAACATATCGAACGTGACAAAAATGTATAATACAGTATATTATATAATAATAAATAATAAATAAAATATCAATTATAAACTGTACTAAGATGAGCAGGTGCGGAAAATGATATGCTAGGACCAGTAATGGACAACCCGATAGGGCTTATAGTTATTACTGGCCCTGTAATCCATAAAGTAAAATATCCTCAATATTACAATAATATTACAATAATGACACAAGTAAGGA
>JAMKCH010024564.1:0-20243 GCA_023653785.1 Ophioderma brevispina
GGAAATTAGTTATACCACACATCTGCTTTTAGGATTGTGTTACAGTAATTCTTATTTTTATCAAATTTGCTGTTATCTCTATCCCAGTTTTCATATACTTAAGTTACCATTTTTTTTTTGTTTCTGCATCAAAACTCTCTGGCTTTGCATTTTGCCTTCTAAAAAGCTTGACACTGTTAGATTAGATTGTGGTAATGAAGTAGAAAAATTGTAAATTGCATTCCAGTTATATATCAACATTAACACAGACACTTACCGAGCAATTTCAAGTATCCAATGACCAAGTTAAGTGTTGACAATTTCTTGGAATCATCTGTAAAATGTCATTAGAAAGTTTAGTGTACAGTATATGCATACATACATGTGAACTAAAAAACACTTAAATTTTTGAAATCAGACAAGCAGAGAAAATAGATAGGTAGAAAATAACATGTGGATAGGTTTGACTTCATGACTTCATCAATGGTCTTTAATGCAATAGTGTTATATGATGCAAGAATATCAAAACAGAGAACCGAGACAAAGCGCACGATTGTGGCAAAGCACATCATTAACCTCAAGTACAGAGTGGCCAAAAAAAAAAAGTTTATACTTTTTTGTCTGCAAATTTCTCAAAAGTGGGTAGACATATCAAAATAGTTTGAGGGTGTTTATTAACCACAATATCTTGTTGGAACCTGGTGAAAATGGCATTGAAAAGAAAGCTAAAATGACAAAATGGCCGCCATCTAGAGAAAAAAGGTAAAAAAACCACTTTGCACAAACATGTAAGTCTATGGCACTCTGTTGGCAGTCACAAATTATATCCAAGATTGATACCCACATTGAACAATGCACCCTGTCATGGGACTTGGTATTTAATACTAACCACAAAGGTAAGAATTAAAGTATCTCAAATTATTTCAAGTTTCTCTTATAAATTTAAAAATAAAATGGCTGTATATGATCTTGTCCCAAACCATGCAAACATTGAAAATGAATAAGCAGACCAATTTTTGACCAGTTTTCTCTACACGGCCACCCAGCTTGTTAGATCTGAGCTTTGCTTTCAACGCCGTTTTCACCAGGTTCTAACAAGATATTGAAGTTAATAGACATCTTCAAGAAATTGTGATATGTCCACCCACTTTTGAGAAATTTGCTGACATAAAATTGTAAATCTTTTTTTTTTTTTTGAACACTCTGTACAATATCTATCTGTGAAGAAGTTAGTTTACTACTCCATCAATGTCATCAATGAATTCAAACTACCATGCAACAATCTCTTCTACTAACGTAGCGACCGAGCTTTGAAAAGTGCTCTAGTTTTCGAGTTACCCCTCCCCTCGGTACAACAAAACACGACCACCTTTATTTGAAGGATAAATATATGAGATTTAAGAAAATGATGGTTGTGGTTGAAATATTTGGGGCAGGGATGATTTCTAGGCCAAAAAATTAATTTTGGGCTGCAAATTAAGCGAAATTATTTTTTAAAATTGTTTAAAAAATAAAAATATCTAATTTTAATGGTATCCTTTTTGTTATTGACATAGGTTTTATACATTGCATAAAGGGTTCAGGCAGTACTTGTTGTGGTGACATGTGATAAAAAGGATGTTTTTTTAGGAAAAAAGTGATTTTGGGGCTAAAATTGTAGACCCTGTATATATTGTACAAAACAGAAATCTATACCCCAAAATCGGAAATAATAGCACGGACACACAAATTTGCTCAGCATCTGGTCAGGATAATTCCAATTTATTCCACTTGCCAATCCAGTCTACAAAATAACCTACATCTTAGGAATCTGTAGGTCCCACTTCAAGTTCAAGTACCCGGGAAGGTCAAATGCCTAACTTTCTTGAAGAAGTTCACATAGAAATCATTTCTAAAATTTACTGGTGCCATACAGTAAGGAACTATTAAATATTGATATCAGTAATGTGAACTTGAGTCAAATTTAAATTTATGCAAGTTAATTTACCAAATGCACAAATGACACAACTTAATTATTGAGTTAGCCAAATAATTAGGGACTCTCCGAATACATTCACACCTTTTGTATTGATAAATTTGGCAAATAACTCAATTTTTGAAAACCACATATTAAATAACAGTTATTGCCAAGACACAATTTTCCGCCCAATAAATACCTAAAGAAGAAACCATGAAATTATTCTATCTAAATCCCACCTTCACATTAAACCACCCTTCATTGTTTTAATTTCACCTAAAACAAACAAACCTAAATTTCACCACAATTTAACCCTACGTATAAAACAGATGAAATGATTCAAATTGAGCCAAACTTAAAATAAGGGGCATCCCGAACCAACAGGTAAAGTACAGTCCCATTTTATAGTTACCAAAGAAAAATATTAATGCACATCATTTGAGCCTCCTAAGAAATAAATTTAAAACATAGGTTAAAGTACCCAATCCAAACATACCCAGGGGGCCACTGGGTTTACATGACATGGAATGCTGTCAAAGGTGGTTCGGTATATCATGTGTTCGGGGACTCCATTAACCAATTTCAGTGGACAACCCCTGAAAATCATGTACTCAAAACAAAATGGACAGGCCAATTTTCAAATGGCCGCCCAACTTTTAAACTAGTTTTACCATATCTCAGCCCACCAAATGGCCATTAAGAGTTGTGCTTTTGTGGCTAAACCTAAGTTTTTGGGTCATGTAATCCACTGGTACAATCAAGCTACCCGCTTAAATGTAATCTACCATAGATGGCAGTCATTTTCTTCAAAAATGGCGCCATCAAAGTTTTGACCTATCTCAGCCCAGAATGACATAAAGTTGTGATTTTGGTGGCTATACTCAGGGTTTTGAGATCAATTGTATTCATTGGTGGCTTAAACAGTTACACATTTTATTAAATGTATTTAAACTTAATCATGGGGCCATGTTTTCAAAATGGCTGCCAATTTCTTATGCTATTTTACCATATCTCGGCCACAAGTGCAGAGGCTGTGATTTTGGTGGCTGTACCCAAGATTCTGGGGTCAGGTAATCCATTGGCAATCGGGAACAATTCGGTTCCTGCATAGCTAATTAAGTTTTTTGCAAAACGGCCCCCGTTTTCTTCACAATGGTGCCATATAAGCCACCGGTATTTGCAATGTTGATGGCGTACATCGACCTTTGTCATTGTTTCAGTCATGCCTCACTCGAAACACATGTTTGGAAATGGTATGTCAACCTATATTGTGGACAGTTGGGGAATATTTGTCATAATTTTTCTTTTTGGTTTTTTTTATTAAAGATACGTTACCACCCTTATCGATATTCGACCAAACGAAGCCGGATCACGTGCCACGTGCCACCCGTGGATTACACGCTTTAATCCGTCGATCATAATTTTATACTAGACGGAAATTTTTAAAGCGGTAATCCAATGGGTCCACTGAGATGTTTTGTTCGTAGAATGTTTTATAAAACAGATTAAAACATGAGAAGGAATAACGCATGATTTTTTGATGTTGTCAGTATAATCATGAATTATACTCCAACACCTTCAACACGTCCAACCTATTTTTCAATACACAAGGCGCAACGACATCCCCATTGTCAGCTACAGCCCGTCTTGCCATTGGAGGATCATCACGTGAAACTTCCACCTCGTGTTGTAGGGGGGGGGTTCGCAAATCATAGGTTAGTGATTGGATGGTGTAAAATTTTTAAAAATATCAAGGTGACCGGTGGAGGGCCATTCCACAGCATGATTCAGGGCTACAACTCTTTTTGTTCCAAAAAGTTATGAGCCGAATTTTGATAGCAATTAAAAGCCACAGCCTTTGTGCCGTTAAGGTCCGAATTTATAAGTGTGTCAGAGGTCAGGTTACGGAAACTCCCCGTCCAGTGCCACAGTAAGTATCCAGACTAAGTTTCTCCCGACTCATGTTTGTATCAAAGTTAAAACTGAGGGTTCCCAGCTGGTACCTTCTCAAGGACGCGGTACGTGTTTGTAACATAAAAAACACATGCTCGTCGCCATCATGAAATGCCTCCTCGCGCTGTCTACCTGACATCGATCCCATAGCCACTTTCGGAAAAAAAAATGCTCCTCATTCTTCTGAAGCCATCATGCAGAGGTTGATGGCGAATGCACATTTCTGTATGGATGGAAGTTCACATCAATTTTTGTTTGTATGGGTCCTTGACAATGAAGGGGCCGGAGAGTCGCAAGTCCATTGTTTCTTGCAGTGGTTCCCTTGGGGGTTCTGTAATCGAACGTAAAATGCCTTCTTAATGTTATTGTTGTCAGTTTTTCCACTGGCGTCTTCTCCCTGAGTGCCCATTGTCGCCGATCGAGGCTTGTGCCATAATCTCGATATATCTTCAATTTGCCCAGATGGAGGATCCCTGTCAGGAAAGCCTTCCCTTAAAGAAGTGGAGTAGCTTTTATGCTCTTTGTGTCATAAAAGTTTGTCAAGCGGACACTATTGTGAGTGTTGTAAGCAGCACCATTGTTGCTACAAAATGTTTGACGTATGAATGCATTTACCATTGAATTGGCAATTCTCAAGTAGATTTACACATCATCCCTAACACTGATAACAGTTAATTGGCCAATCTTTCCACCTGTTTGCCAGATATATTTTTAAAAAATAAGTAATTTTTTTTTAACACTTTTTTGAAAAAGACAAAAATAGCCTGGGGGAGTGTACTGTGGGGGCCGTGACGTTTCGATCTCACGCAGGATCTTATAAAGCAAAACATGACAAAACAAAGATAAGACAAATGATATGATAAGTAACAAAGAGCATTCCATACACAAACAGCTTAATGGGAGTTTCTGACAGACATTTTTTTCAAAGTTATGGTGTTCAGTGAGGCATGACTGGATCGAAAGGAAAAGCTGACTGTTTCTGCTTATGTAAAAATAATTATAATAGTTAATGACAGCAACAGTTTCACCAATTAGGTAGGTGTTTCAAGCGTTCTCTAAAAAATGTATTTTCCACCCGTTGGCACCCATTTTGTAGCCTTTTGGATAATTTGTAGAGGTGAGAAAGTTTTGCATCTTTTAAGTGATTGCTCCAATGGAGTCTACGACCTCAGACACCGGGGGTAAAGCCACCAAAAAAACTCTATGTACATTGTGGGTGAGAGTAGGTCGAACGGAGTTTTGAATGGCAGCCCATTTGAAAAAAAAAATGGCCGCCCATATTGGTATTATTACAGTGATATGTGTAGTGATTGGCCACCACTGAATTCAGGGATCACCCAAAAAAACTAGGGTTATTCAAAAAATTCACAAACCTCTCTGTACACTGGGGCGAGATATGGTCGTGCAAAGAAGAATAGGGGAAACGGCGAGATCGCCCCTCGTCTCCTCCCCCCGCCATTTGAAAATGACCGCCATTTTGTTTTGAGTAGCATATGTCAGGGTTGTCACTAGACGTTGTTGTGGGCGGTCCTATGAATATGTTGATACCACACAACCCTTTAAAGCATCCCTGTAGGTTGCAATAAAAAGCGTGTTTGGCCACTTGAGCCCCCCTTTCGAGGGTACAAGGGTAAGTTTCCAAGTCCACCCTATGTAAATACGAGGAGACGTTATTTGAGTGCCATCTCCATTTTCTATTAAACTTGACTTGCATGCCTTAATAACGACCATAATAACCTGGTAAATGTTCCCAAGCCCCTTCAGGATTAAAATCCCCCAGCCAGATACTAAATACCACAGTAACTACCAAGGCCCACCTCCTACATGTAGTAAATTACAGAAAAAATGTACCAATGCACCAAAAATTGCAGGGGAACCGTGCCAAATTGGGGTGCGCGAGCGGTGGGAAATTTTTTCTCCGTGAAATCCACCTTACTCCTCTCGTGTCAGAATGCGTTATGAACCAAACAATAAGCCTTGCCGCTCCGCGCAGCGAAAAGGAGGGGAGAGGTAAACAATTCGGTTACAGCAAACAAAAGGACAAGCGTGATTGGCTTGTCATAACACCTGACAAAAAAGGCACACATCTGCTGGGAGGTATCGGGATGCTGAAACTATTTCCTCAAGGGGTTAAATCAGTTATTTCCGACTGTTCCAATAAACTCATAATCTAAAGTAGGATGATAGTATTCACATAGGATTAAGATTTGATTGCTCGACATTAATAAATCTGATTTTCTAAGTTTTAGCTCAAAAGTACGTGATTTTTTGACCCACAAAAGACCCTGCCACCAAAAGTTTTTTTGACCAAAGCATCATTTTTTTGAAATGATTTATGACTATCTTTCGAATAGAAGTGGTTGCGTTTTGATGTTACGAGGGGGAGGGGTTTGTCGACACTTTGCAGTCCAAACGCTCCCCACATACTGATTACCCTACATAAAGATGAGATCCCCCCGCCATCTCAAATAACGATCTTCTTACCGCAACGCCTCGGATAAGTTTTGGCAAACACCTGACATTAGAGCATAGAGATTGTCCTCCGCAGTCCACTAATTGTTGGATCCCCGTCAAGATGCCTTTGAGACGCTTTCTTTCAGGTATCTGACTGAGACTTGCCACTTGGAGTATTCGTCTCAACCAGACCCTACAGCAAACTCAAGGAGTTGGGTGTGATTCAACCCCACCACCCTAGCGAACTGGAGGACACGGAAGTATTAAATACCAAAATACAGCGGTCCATGGACCGCTTGTGTCGCTGCGTCGAGGTTAGGGAATGATAGACCTAAAAGGACTTTGACCTTGATATGTGACTTTGACCTCATCAACAAATGAGGGATACCATGTTGCACCTATGATCAAGTTTGGTTTCCCAGTGACTTCAACTTTTCATTTGAGGTCAATTTTACATTTCGCCTATCTTACAACTTTACCTCAAATGACCTTTGAGCCTTGGCATGTGCCTTGACATCCTCAACAAATGAGGGATACATGTTGACACTATGATTCGTGTTTGGTTCCAATTGAACTTCAACTTTTTCATTTGAGTCAATTTGACATTTCAGCATATTTTTACAACTTACCTCACATGACCTTTATCTTGGATGTGACCTTGGACCTCATCAACAAATGAGGGATCCCATGTTGCAACTATTATTAAGGTTTGGGTTCCAATTGAACTTCAACTTTTCATATGAGGTCAATTTTACATTTTAGCCTATTTACAACTTGACTCACATGACCTGACCTTGCCTGTGACCTTTGACTCATCAACAAGTGGGGGATGCCATGTGCACCTGTGACCCCAAGTTTGGTTTCAATCCATCAAAGTATCGGGAATATACATGCAGATGTTAACACTTTTTCACAACAGACATCAAACAGACATCATCAACAACAGAAAACTACAGTGGAAAAAAATAGTGATCTAGGTGTTCTTCCTGCCTTAGGGCAGGCGACAAAACAGGGCAGCGACCCAAAAATACACTCAGCATAATGTCATCTTTCCCTAGAGAAGTCCACTTTGGATGGTTGGCAGTAAAGTGTTGACTTTGATGACAGGTATCCCTTAGGGTGCATCAAACACCCGTCATCTTGAGCAGACTTTTTCTACCCTAACCTAACAAGGCTCTAGACCACAAATACCACACAATGTAATATTGTGGTATATGATAGTTAAAGAACCTACAATATTTTGTGGTAGTTTGTGGTATGTGATCTTATCATTGACATATAAAGTGTGGTACATTCACGTACATCCTGCACCCAACCCGCACCATGTAAGCCTATAACACCAAGGTTCCCCTAGCTCTTGGCAGCCCTGTACATTGTGGCCTATGGTGCAGCTTGTTGTTGTTTATTACTGTGGTATATTGTGGTATATGAGTTACTCCATTTTGGTACAGTTATGATTTATCTAACTATATACCACAATATACCACAATCAAATTTTGTGGTAGTTTGTGGTCTATGGACAGTGGCGGAACAGGCAGGGGGGAGGGCAGGTTGTTTTTTCGGGGTAAGGGGCAAAGATCATGCTAAATCACCGGTTTTTTAGCCCTCCTGTGGAGGGGAAAAAATGGGCCTTTTACCCCCCCTGAGAGGGAAAATTTCCCAAATTTCCCAAGCTGTGAACAAAAACAATTTTCCCCCCAGAAGCGGGCAGGCCCGTTTACGCCACTGTCTATGGAAGTGCAAGTCTGATGAAGTGCTTTTATATTGGGGAGGGGTTGGTGAATCTTGTTAAGTCCCTCACAAAATACAGCCTGCAAGTGTTACTAACGTAGCTACTCTTGAAACATTCCCTGTCAATGGCCAAAACATGATCTGCATACATTTTCGTGACTAAATATTTGAATGATAGTGTATTGTTGTATCAGAGTCTTATAACCAACTTTTACATAACATTGCAATACTTGGGTCATGGAACTGGGGGTGGTTTTTTTCCCAACAGGGCACTCTAATCCCCTGCATTATCTTACTACAGCCCCCGATTGTCATGGACCCCCTAGACTATACTAAATAACTCGTCAGCTGATACATTTGATATGCTTGACGCCTCCCACATACACCCAGCAGTAGCAGTCACTACTGAACCCTGAAGGGCACCAACACCACTAAATCAGCTTTGTTGAAATACAAAAAAAAAAAAATAAAATAACACATCCCAATCCTCTGATTTAATATACCCTCGTGACAAATATATTGAATGTTTTGAAGCCATTTCCCAAACTTTCAAAATGAGACTTTCCACAGCATGAATCTTTGTGTAATCAAATATCTAACCTAAACAGGCAATCAGAATTATCTAAAAATAACAAAGATGAAAAAGGCAGGGTTGATAATCTCACTCACACAGGCCTGCACCAGCTAGCACAAGTTACTCCGATCTACTAACAAAATTGATATTTTAACAGCTGAGAAGGAAAGTCTGAAAATCAACAAAATGAAATTTCAAAGGCATCCTAAAGAACTGCACTTCCACAAGTTGAGCATCAAGTCATACATGTACCTGTTTTCCCAAAAACTCATTCTTCGTGCCTAAAAGATCAACACACATCACAAACAGACATACAAGGTATACATAACACAGTTCCAACAACACAATCGGGCATGCTTACCAACAGGATCAACATCAACACCATACAGGTACCATCAACCACCAACACAAAACATGACATACGCAGAAAACTGCAAATCAATAGGGAACAACAAACTCTCCAAAAAAAGAACACATCACCAAAACAATGAAAAAGAAATGTCTAACCAAACCTACACAAAATGCACTAAATCCTAATTTTCTTCAACAGTATGTGCAAAAGGAGTAAAATAAAATAATTCCACAGACAGAACACTACAAAGCAATATGCAAAAAGTGGAGCAACAATTGGTGACAAAAAAAATTCAGAAGCTTGTGAAGACCAAATGAGCAATCGACTGATTTTGTAATTCTACAGGTATGGACAAAACACAACAGCCCGTAAATCCATTGAGGAGGCTGAGCAAATGGCTCGATGCCTTATAGAAACCACATTAAGTTTCCCACGCTACACACTTCTATCTGGATTCTAACCCAGATTCTATGATGACCAACAAACTTTGTGCAAACAATGAAAGTTTTCCCACATACAACTGCAACTTAAGTCATCGTGTCAGATTTGTCGACCACACAAATCTGTTTTAACTGAAAGTGGATGTTTGCTTGAGGACTTATACTGGGGACAAAACGTAACACCTAATAACGTGAGGACTGAGTCGTTTTGGTGATAAACCTTCGGCAATCCATGACAATGGTCAAAAAACCCTCATCGGCACACATAACAGCACAAACATATGATTGTGGCAATTTCAGTCTGGCGACCCAGAGGGTTACCGAAAAATGAAATGACACCCATAAACCGCGTGCAGGTTAACCAAAATGTGAACGCACAAACTGTGTCAGTAACTGTATTTTAAATCCATATAGACTAATCAGGATAATTTGCTGTTAAATAATAACATTACTGAGATTGGTACTATTTTATATACATGAGGAATTTAATCAAAATCGAACCTAACAACTCTATTTTTCAATACTAATATAAATTACGCAGCAATGTCTAAAACTTTCTGATAAAATAGGAAAGACCATTTATGTTAATTAAATCATGACTTTCAGTTATTGGTGTACAGAACCTGGTTCCAAATGCTACTCCTTGATTATTTTAACTTAAAAGGTTATAACCTTAACTGTAATAGAATTGTTCTCATATAGGTGGTGTAGGTATTTATGTCTCAAATAATATAAATTATAAAAAGAGAACCGATTTTAATGTTTGCAAAAATTTCTTTACTAATGTGTTTTTAAAGAAAATCGAAATTAGGAAACCTAATGATAAAAACATAATTGTGTTTGGTGGGGTTGTAATTTTAATAGACAATCATCATCACATATTACTGAATTTTAATAAGCAAATTTTGATCAAATAATTACAAAATTGCTTGTGAGAATAAAATAATTTACTTAATGGGTGATTTTCAGTATAGATAGCCTTAAATAATGACAAACCTATAAGTATTTCATGACATATATACTCATATTCCGCTACCCAGAATACTTAGAACCAACACGTCTAACTGATAACAGGGGCTACATTAATAGATAATATAATTCACCAATAATCTTAACATAGTAGTGGCATCTACTATTAAATATAACTGACCATCTTCCAAACTTCACTTAACCAATAATCCAATCTACTTAATAAAATCAAAAACTATAAAGTATCTAGAGACTTCTCAATAAAATAAAAAAAAAGCTATGTCGAAATTAATTGGATAATCTATCCAAATATGATGAGTCACAATGCTTATAATAATTATTGAATGTTTTTTATACTTCTCGATACGTTCACACACCACTTACCAGAAACAAGTAAATCTAAGTCTAAACCCAAATCACCATGGTAACTAAAGATTTAATAAAATGATAAATAAAAAGATAAGATTTAAACCATACTTACAAACAGAACCCCCAAAATAGAGACTAAATATAATACAATTAATAACAAGTTAATGAACTATTAAGGACTGCTAAAAAGCACTCAAATTTGTAAATCAAATAAATAAGAACAGAAAAAATAGTAAAAATACCTGAATACATAACAATCTAACAATAAAACCAAACTAGATTTTGTAATAGCGAATTTAACCTAAATGATCAAATTATTAACGATCCTCACAACTTTCCTGAATATTTTAATATGACTTTCTTTATTACATAGCCAAATCAGGTCAGCAAATACCACATACGTTAGTTAGATAGACCAAACGTTTTTAAATCCCATCCGGTTTTGGCCCCGTAAACGAGGGTGGACGGATTCACCTCACACTCAGCAATACTGCGTGTGAGGATTTATTGGACCAAAAAAGTTCATGACCGGATGCCCTTCCTGACGCCGAACCACTGTTATCGGCCGTGGCCCTAGCCTTTGGGCAACGTTGCCCACAGCAAGGCAGCATGTGCTGGATGCGCCATTAGCTTCTCAGAGTCACGCCCCTTGTAGGTATAATCTTCTTTTTCATTCGACAGGGTACCAGCTACCCTCCTCATCAGATTCCTTACAATCCGATGGGGGAGTCGGTTAGCCGCCGACGACTCGGCCCTGGAACAGGTATGTACTGGTTACCAGGAAACCAGTAGCAGGTCTCAAAGTAAACCTGACCTGACATAAGAAAACCTGACCTGACAGAACTAACTAATCTAGCTTTTCAACTTATCTCTCTATTCCAATCTATAGTCAATGTTCTTTCTCCTCACCAGAGGAAGAAGTAATTAAGTTATCACTAATTTAATGCTAAAAAAGTCCAGGTCATGACGGCTTCCAGCTATTATTATTAAAAACTTGCTTTTGAATTAAGCATTCCCCTACTATCATATGTCACTAACAACAACACAGGCACAGTAAACCTGATCACCTTAAAATTGCCAGAGTCACTCCTATTCATAAAAAAGATATGCAAAGATAACTTTAGCTAACTAGTAGGCTAAAATGTTCCTGTTCGACCTGATTTTTCTAAAATTTTAGAGCGCTTGTTTTTTAAACATATGCATTTCATTTATTGACAAACAAAACCACATACTTTTGAAAACCAATTTAGTAATCGTCCCAAACACTCTACAATTATGGCAATCACAAAGCTTGTGGCCACAAATTACTCAAGGCTTCCATAATAATCAAACAACTGCTGGCATAATTTTTTGGACCTTTCCAAGGCATTTTACACTATAAATCATGATGTCCTCTTAACTAAACTGAAATCACTATGGCTTCATAGGTATTGTGCCTTGGCTTGGTTCAAAATTACCTCACCAACAGATGCATTTTTGATTACAATAGTTCACAAATCTCAACTAAACATATTGAACTGTATGTCCCACTAGGCTCTATTTTAGGACCCTTGGTTTTTATTATTTCTGTTAATGATATTCCAAATTCTGCTCATGACTTGTCTTTTATATATATGCAGATGAATACTAGTGCATTTAACATCACATCATGGATATTAACAAACTAAATACAATATGAATAATGGTCTAAAGTAACTAAACACCTGTTCAAGACAAGAAACTTTCACTCATCTTTAAAAAAACTAACTATATGCCTTTTGGCACTCACAATAAACAATTACATAACTCTTTGCATATCTCCATCGATAACACCAAAATAAATCAAGTTCATGCTTTTTACAGTTTTTAGAATCACTATCTACCAAAATCTAACCCTGGAAAAATCACATTGATGAGTTAGGAAAGAAATGTTCACAGCAATGGAATTTATATCAAGTAAAGCACTTTCTACCTGAAAACTGCACTTCTTAGTCTCTATCAACACACTGTTTTTCTCTCACATGCACATATGGTAATCACTGCATGGGCAGTGCATGCAACCTCTGAAATGTAAAAACTGCACCTACGCAAAGCGTGCACTGTAGAGGGCATGAGCAAGTGATTACAGAATGCATCTAATCTTTTTTGTTAAATATAACCAACTAAAAAGAATGAGATTTGTGTAACATAATATGGAACATTCATGTTCAAATACAGCAACAACCAGTTGCCCTCACATTTGAACAACATGTTTGTAACATTCCTAAAAATCACACTTAATTCTACAAGAGACAGGCAACAGATTTTCAAAAATACCTAATATTAACTTGGATTTAGTGGTAATCTATATCTTACCTTGGGGGTTAACACTGGAATAACATTCCAATCAATTTACAAAAAAACTCAAAAAATACTCAGACTCATTCGTTTAAATTAATTATAAAAAGTCACTCATTCTAACTACAAATTAATAGAAACAGGTCTGGACTTGACAAAGGCGGCCTTTATTCGGCTACGTTCCGTACTCCTTCCACTTCATTTAGTTCATTATATCAATATATTTATATATAATTGTAATGTAATATGTTTATACCGATGTAATGTATGATTGTGGATAACTAAATATGTTTTATGTTTATGTTTATGTTTTTATGTGTTTCTGGCAAGTTTTGGATATAATTGAAATAATTTTATGACCACCAAATAGCCGCATTGGCCTTCAATCAATCAATCAAATAACAAAAAATAAGTAATTAAAAAAAAAAAAATAAATGTTACAAAGACACAAAATACAATGATTATTGAGGATATGATTTTTTCAGAGGCCAATAGGCCAGAGATTGATCATTCCTAAACCTAAGTTTCATATAAACCAACAAAAGACTAACAGAGCATACCATACACAAAACAAGGACATTCCCCACCAAACTCATTCAATTCGCTATAATTAATATTTGAATGATTCTAAAACAACTTGATATTTTTACCCGTCTTGGTATTTCCATAATTTTGGTCCATAAATTTCTCACAGCGCGATCGGAAAACATTTCTTATTTTTATTTAAAACTATAGTTGTGGGCAATTTCTTGGTTGGTATTTATGTATTTTGGGCATGTTTTACAAAATACTTCTCAAAAGGCTTTGGTAATTGGGTAGTATAGTGTTTGTACAAAACATGCAAGTTCCAGCTTGCATGTATCAAAGACATTCAACAAGTCGAATTTGTTGAAAATGGCCCAGTATGGCATTCTATAATGACTATTGAAATCGTCTACAAGCCCAATTTTGCAACTTAAATATTTTATCTAAATAGATTTTATTAGAACTACCCAATATTAAGATACCATAATTTATGTAAGGTAATACTACCGTACAATATAAGAGTATAAATACATGTCCGGTACAAAATGTTTTAGTGTGGGAAGTAAACCAGCACTTCGAGAAATGTTTTTTTGATATTGATAGATGTGAATGTGATTTTTCAACGTAAGATGTCATCGATGATAACCCCCAAGAATTTGGTCTCGCAAAATCTCTTCAAGTACACATTATCAAGTACAACATTAAAATATTTTCTAGCATCACTCCAGTTTGTCTTGCCAATCATTTGTCTTCATCCTGTCTGGAATATTAGAGTTGTAGAGGAGATCCCAAACAGATATAATGGTTTGCTCGAATTGAACGATAATTATTTGCTATGAACCAGTTATAATCTCTGTATCACTATTTATTACATCAATTTTTGTGGCTTATTATGCAGGGTATGGGAGTAAACGTTAATGTAGTATCAGCAAATAAGACTACTTCTAGCAATGAACGGTTGAAATGATGATGTGTGAAACGCATATTACAATATCATTTACATATAGAATGAATAACAAGGACCTAAGATTGAGGCCTTGCTGGTACCCCGTATTTTATGTTTTGATAAACTGAATCACATGTTGTACGTCAAATTGTGTTTATATCAAAGTAACTTTAACCATTCCAGGGAAATACCTCGAAAACCATAATATTCTAGTTTAGTTGCAATAATATGTCATGGTTAATAGTGTCAACGCTTTGACAAATCTAAAAATATTCCCAACGTAGTTTCCATTTCTTTCTACTGCATTACTTATCTTATCAACTAATTCAATGATTGCCAAATATGTTGAATGATTTTATTCTAAATCCAAATTGTTATTCATTCAATATTTTGTTTTTATCAATATATCCGAATCTGTTAACTACAGTCTTTGAAAATTTTAGAAAAACAGGGAAGAACAGAAACAGGTCGATAATTGGAAAAACTTCTTTGTCATCTTTTTATATATTGGAACTTACTTTTGCTTATTTTCAGTGTCTGGAACAACTCCAGTAGAAATGGAACATTGAATATATTTGTCAAAGGCGTGCCTTATTTCTTGGCAACCTCTTACATATAGTTTCTGATATCATCATGACCGGACTCTTATTTTGATTAAACTTATAATGATCTTTAGAACCTCCTCAGTGACTATTGGTTTAATAAAAAATACATTTTGGTAAAGGTTTCGTATAGATATTAATAATATTTCCCGTATGTGTTCTATTTGAAGCTAATTTTGGGCCTATCTCTCTACAAAAAAATGTTAAAAGCATTTGATATTTTTGCGGCATGACAGTATGGCACACATCTTTTTCCGATTTAAATTTTACTTGATGTACCCAGAATTTGTTGCACGAACCCAACAATTCTATTAAAATTTCCACGTCTGTTTTATAGTATTGGGGTTTCTGAAACCTTTTTCTGAAGTACTCCCGCTACACTTCGAATCAAGGTATGAAGTTTTGTTTGTTTCGGTAAGTTTTAAACTTTTGATGCTTGTTTTTCATCCTCGGGCATCGTAACTATCTTTATTATAGTTTGTTTTGTTATTTAATTTTCAAATACCTTAGAAATCCACGGTGAGGTGGTAAAACTTTCCTTTATTTTAAACTACACCTTTTTAACGGCACACAATCATCGTACAATGTGGTAAATAATCAACAAAGCTTTTATAGTCACAATTTACATCATTGCCACATTAATACATTACACCCAATTAAATTTGGACAGTTCCTTTTCAACTTATCAATGTTTTCATTATCATGGATCTGTTATAAATATACTGTCTCTTTTTAATAGACTCATGTCTTCGTTTTCCAGTTATTAATATTCGATCTCCAAACTGTCGGTAAATGATCAGTGATATTGGTAAAGAATTAGCAGATTAACTAGTCATGCCTGAGACATAACACCAAGGCGGCCTCCTCTCCTTCTAAACCTAATTAGGAATGTGACCCCTTAATGGGCCCTTTAAGTAACATTGACCCGTAACCTGACCATATGTCACAAATGTCATTAAATGTTTTTTACGTGTTAACAAGGTTATGAGGACGTTTAATTATTGAGTTTCCTAAATCCAAGAATGTCAGGGATTTGTTGACCTTTTTGCCACCTCTATACGTGAACCTTGGGTCACGAATAGGGTCAACTGTATGTTCTGTATTTAGGATATAACGAATGATTATTCCTGTCAAATTTCAAGCTCAATCGGAGCTTGTTTGTAAATTTGGACCTTTGACCTTGAACCGTGGACCTTTGGGGTCGAGACTATCATAGAACCTCTCTACTATTAAGTTACATCACTGTAGTAATAACGGGCTTTATGCGGTTCCTCTATAGGCTGAGATAAATCCAATTTGCGTCTTGTTTTTAACATTTTTGGGCAAAGTTGACCTTTTGACCCCATTAATGACCTTTGATCCGGTATTTAAAAAAAAACCTCGTATACACAAAAAAAAATGCATGTTCCAATGCAAATAAAAAATTATTAATTTTTTAGGTTTTTTCTTTTTTTAAAATTCTTTGAAATTATGACCTTAAAACGGAAATGACCTTAAATGACCTTTGACCTCCAAATAAAATACCTTGCATACAGCAGGTAACATAAAAGCATATCTGCAAGTTAGGTGACTTTACTATGTTTGGGTTTTGAGATAAAAAAAATGAAAATTATGGAATTTTTTAAAAAAAGAAAAAACCTAAAAAATTAAAAAAAAAATGTGGACAACCCGAAGACCCTGGCAAGTAACAATACATTGTGCTCTAATGCGTCACTGTGCTACGTAATTTGTAGGACAGCGATTTTTTTGAATATTTTTCACAATTTTTTGGCTTTCAAACGGAAATGACCCCCCAAATGACCTTTGACTCCTTATCCCTGAACCACCCTATATGAAGCAAGGGTCAGTGGTTCTTTGAACCAGTTTGGTTGATATCGGCGTACGTAATGCTGTTGTAGAAGAAGATTAATTTGTAATACAAAAAAAATACATATTTGAAAGCCCTGTTGACCTTGCCACCTATAAAGTGACCCCTGGGTCCGAATTAGGGTCTCAACTGTAATTTTTTCTGTATTTATGATATCACGGGATTATTCCTGTCAAATCTCAGTTTTCAATCGGGGGTGTTTGTAAATTTTGAACTTTGAACCTTGAATTTGACCTTTGGGGTCGAGACCATCATAGACCTCTTCTACTATAAAGGTACATCACTGTAGTAATAACGGGATTTATCTGTCCTCTATAGGCTGAGATTATAATCCAATTTGGTTCTTATTTAGATTTTGGGCAAAATTGACCTTTTTGACCCCCTTAGACTTTGATCCGGTATTAAAAAACCTCGTATTACACAACCAAAAAGCATTGGTTCAATGCAAATAAAAAAATTCTTACTATGCCTAGTTATGGAGATAAAAAATTCTTGAAATTTTTGGACCTTAAAAACCTGGAAGGGAAATGACATTTAATGACCTTTGACTCCAAAATAAAAATACCCTTGATACGAGCAGGTAACCTTGAATGCATATCTGCACGTTAGGTCACTGTACTGGGTTTGAGTTATTTGAGATAAAAAAAATTTAAAATTTTGGAATATTTTTGGTTTTGAAGGAAGTGACCCCTTAAGGTACCTTTGATCCTGAAAATGTAGGAAACCCGAAAGACCCTACCCTTGTAACAAAATGTACTCTAATGACGTGATCTGGTACGTAATTTGTAAGCGGACAGCAATTTTTGAAAATTTTTCACAATTTTTTATTTAAATAATTTTTTGACCTTTGACCCTTGGATGACCTTTTGACCTCCTTATCATGAACACCCTAATTGAAAGCAAGTGTCAATGGTTCCTCTGAACCAGTTTAGTTGATTATCGGCGTAATGCTGTAGAGGAAGAAGAATGTAACATAAATATTACATATGAGCCTGTGGCCAGGTCAAAGGTCAGACAGGGGTCAATGTCATTATGACATAAATGGGACGGGGTCAGCGGTCATTTGGGATAAGTCTAGTCAAAATACGTCAAACAATGACTAGCTAGACGATGTTTAAAAAAACCAAAAAAAAAAAGTGTTGATAGAAGAAAGAAGAATGAAGAAAGAAGAAGAACGCATCAGAATCAGAACAAGGCGCCTGAAGGCCGCATTGTAATTGAGCTCTCAGAATTAGTCAATATAATATCTATTTAAAGTTGCTGAGGTTTCAGTAATTCGTGTAGGTTTCAAAATGGTTGGTATCAAGATAATTTGAAATAAATGAAAATCTAATAATCTGTGTTAGGTCTGCTGATATGACGTTTCTTTGAACAAATCTATAGTGGAAATCACCAATTAATTATAATTTTCCTTTTCTCTCTCTATACTATGAAAAATTGGTTCAATATCTGCAATGAATGAAAATCCTGAATGCAGTAGGCGCCCTGTAAATTATACCAACAATTATATTCTTACCAACATTGTTGTCTTAGTTCAATGAAACAAGATTCCATATTTAGACTGGCTTTGCATAAAATCAATCTATTTTTATTTGACATCATTTTTTATGTACAAATGCAAACCCCCCCCCCCCCGAATCACGACCAATTCTGTGACTATTCAACATTGTAGCCAGGTAAATTATAACATTCGTAAGGTTTTTCTTTTAGATGTGTTTCTGTTTAAACCGACAATAGTAAAATTATGATTCAAAATTTTTCAAACATTATTCATTTGTCAAAATTTTTTTAAACTTCTGTATATTTAAATTGAACAAGGTAAAGTTGTGGTTTTCATTTGTATATCTTGGGGGGGGCTTAGGATGGGCGTCCCACTTGAAGGGTGATGGAGGCATTCAATGGGGATGTCTTGTCTCCCCATACTTGGTAACTAAGCATTTTGGACACTCAAAAAACTATTCGTAGTGTAATAATATGAGCGCCACCAACAATTGTACCATTTTGGTCCAAATCGGAGCACTTTCTTTAAAAAAACATTTGGACACCATAGCTGACAACTTAAATTGACCCTTTTATGAGTCATTAATGATTTAAAAAAGGAATAGTTTTGGTGTCTAAAAAGGATTAGTACCACAAGTAGGGGGCAACAAGATCAAGCCCCATTGAATGCCTCCATCACCCTTCAAGTGGACGACCTCCTAAGCCAATGCGGCTATTTGGTTGTTCATAAAATTTATTCAATTATATCCAAAATGCCAATTCTGAAAGTTTGGGAAATGGATTCAAAACATTAATATATTGTTGCCAGCGGGGGATTAAATCACGAGGGTGTGGGATGTTGTATTTACTTGTATTTCAAACAAGCGTTTGATTTTTTATGGGATGTGCGCGCCCTTCAGGTTGTTCAGTATGTGATGCTACTGTGGTGTTGTGGGGAGTGCGTTCAAGATATAAAATGTATCAGCTGCTCGTCTATTCGTATAGTATTAGGGGGTCCATGAACCCCCAATGCGGGGGCTTGTAGTAAGATAATGCCAGGGGATTAAGAGTGCCAATTGTGTTAAAAAAACACCCCCCAGTTCCAATGACCCAAGTATTGTAATGTTATGTAAAGAGTGGGTTATAAGACATCTGATACAAAAACTTTGTCGTGGCCCCCTCTCCTTTAGGTGCTTGTTCAATTTTTGTGTATCATGTATATCTAATTGGTATGAGAGCATGATACTAGTGTATCTTGTCAGATATTGAGAAGGGAATGGATTTGAAAGCTGAAATTGCATGGAAGACCATAAGAAAAATAGGCCTTTCATTAATATCAAAATTGATACTACTTCCGGGTAAATCGGTGGGTCCTAAAGACTATTGGAACCAAGCCCCTTTAAGACACCATTTGCAGCATAAGAATCACATTTCATGGGTATAATTCAAAACTTTGCCCTTGAGATGCGGACAAATGTTGCTAGCTCTCAGGCTAATACATCCCATGTAATCCCATCCCCCCCCCCCAGTTTGAAAGTATTGGAGAATTGTAGAAAATTCTGTTATAATCCCACCCTAAGTTCTTTGCTGGAATCAATAGAGATTGCATGAATTTTTTTTGTTACGATCAATAACGTAATTTCTTGTGTTTTTTACCAATCTGGTCTATGTGTGTGTTTTAAGTTGTGATTGAGATCCCATTATAATCACATCCCCTTAATTCAAGTTGA
>JAMKCH010024565.1:0-12386 GCA_023653785.1 Ophioderma brevispina
TTTAATAATTCCGGGGGGTAGCTGGGTATTCTTGTCGGGTATCAACCACCCTCCGTTACAAAAACGCGAGACCGGGGCATGTCTCGAGACTTGCAATATAGCGATCAATTCAACCTATGTCTCTGTCTGTCAGTCTCACATTGGGTATCAAATTCTACTTTTCATTTCAGGTAGAGTATAAATCGCAGGAATTTGATTTTGATCTGAATTGATTTGAAAATGAATGATATTTTTGTCATTGATTCATGCTCAAAACGGAATAAAAAGAAAGTCCATAAAATAGCTCAAAGTTGAGTGGGCAAAATCCTATGTTAACATTCCCTTTGTAATATTGCCCTGGCCCTGGGTCTCGAGAGAGTGTCATTTGGACAGATCTGGTCTCGGATAGGTATACCATTTCATCCGTTTTCCGGTCTCGCGTATAGGGTCAACCGACGGAACCCCTTGTAATCGGATGGTTACCCAAGACTCCTGGGCACAGGTTATACCCCCAGTTAATAATTATTGTTCACTTAGCGGGGAGACCCCTCGCTTCTCGCGGGTCCCGCTAGCTGAGTGAACGGGAGCGATCACTGAATGGACGGGATCACTGAAACAGAGCGCTCACTAACTACAAACAAGCGACAACACCACTTCAAACAATCGCGTAATAAATTAACCGAGTCACAACAACATCTTACCACTTTGTAATAACTAAGTTTCCTTAGTTTTCCGTCATATCCTGTAGTTACCATTTTCTAGGGAAACGTCAATATTTATCCCATACAACTTTCCTATACTTTTAATCATCTTCTATCTTCTTCAAACCTACTCGTGCCTAAGCTTCATAACCCGTAGTTCACCCGTAGTCACACCAGAAATAACATGACATGTTATTTTCATTTACCCTGTAGTCCGCAGTTCTCATTTCCTAACTAATTTAACGTTTTATTTTAATGCTATTTAACTTTTAGTGGTTAGTCTTTTTATCTCAAAATTACTCCTCGTGTGGCTAAACACCGTATTCCGTTATAGCCTTTTTTTCCCACAACCTCCAAACTTAGAGTTTTCCCGTTAACCCTGCGGTTATGGCCCTCCTCTTGCTTCATCCTACTTCCAGTTTTCTTTCTTTTTCTCTGTATCCCTCAACATTTTTCCCCCATCTACGAATTATATTTTCGTTCTCATTCCGTCTCCTTCAACCATCGCTCCCCACTCTCTCCTCACTCTTTCTCCTATCTGCCTCAACTTCCCCCTCTACAAAAGTACGTTTTCTCTTCTCTCTCTCACTCCGCGTCACCCCAAAGACCCTACAAATAACAATTGTTTACCTCTTGGGTCTCTCGCTTTTCTGTCTCTCGCTTTCCTTTCTTTATTTCCTTCTCTGCGTTTTGCCCGTTTGTTTTGTTTTACACATACTTCACTTTTCTATTCCTTTTTTTCTTTTTCTCTCATGCATCCCTGGCTTCCCCTCTCTCTCCTCTCATTCCTATGTCCGTTCCTTCTTTCCTCTTTTTTCTCCTCTTCTCTCCTTTCTGTATTCCATCTGTCATCCTCTCCCCTTCATCTTCTATATCCTCACATTTCCCCTCTACAAATTACGTTTTTCTCGCTCATTCCGTGTACTCTCCTCCTCCTGACCAAAACATCTCCATCTCCCGCTTAACCCCGCTGTCTCCCTCCCTCTCTCCCCTCCTATCTCCCTCCTAGCTCTCTCCCCTCTCGCACTCGTCTTAGTCGAGTCGGGGCGGCCTCTCTAACCGTTCTCTCCCAGTGGCGTCCCTTACACTCTAAGGGCGTACCACGGATGCGAGCACAGGCGTACCGGACGATACGCGAATCATATGCGGGCGCCGTGACATGCACGACGATCTTTCCGCCACACCCATTTACCAGTCATGTGCGATCACCATGGAGTCCCTATTGCATAACATACTGGTCGTTGGCAAATCATCAAGTGTTAAATAACTTTTACGCAGGGCGCGCTGTGAAAGCAAGGTTATGAATTGGGCGATGAATTCCGGTGCTACGGACGCTGGAAAAAGGAGAACCGCAATAAAATTCCCATCCGCATGGCGCTCCCCATGCAAAAGTTTGCGCTTTTAATAATCTGATTCTTCCACAGGTTCAAACCCTAAACCAAAATGTCTATACACACATATATACAACAAGTCTAAAACGCGTATACCGAGAATTATGCCTGTATCTGATTTCCTAGATAGTTTAAGACAAAAATTAGTCCACACAGGCTTTTGGAAAGTAAATACAAATCTCTTAAATGATAGTAAATATGCTATCAGATCAAGATATTATTGGTAAACAGTTTCAGGAGTGACATTGAAAATGATCAAATATTACCTGGAAATGATTAAATTAAGGAATAAAAAGATTACTGAACAAAAAACGGATTAAGTAACTGTAAAGGTAATAAATTCCCTTGATATTGTAACCGACCCTACCCTGGCGTTATGATCAATAAACTAAATACTGCTAAGACTAAGGTACAAAGAAGGGGTTACGGTAGCGTGGACTTTGTACTCTTATTTAGCAATCTGATCACAAAATAGAAAGGACTGAATTCGTACCGTTGTCACACTTCTTTATTTGTAACTGTCAGTCAGATTCGGATATACAGATTTTACACGTCTAGGCTTGTTCGGTCTCTCAAACAATTCTCCTTTACAACTCTCCATCTCATACAACTTTTAGAAATTAGCCTAATTTTACTTCTCAAATCTGATGGTTGGCCAGAGGCGCGCGGTGCTAGCCAAAACAGTAGAATTGAAATTACGCGCTATAGCGTACGGGGAGCGCGGGGGGTCCGAGAGGAAACGCTCCGCTCGGAGGGAAACCTCCTCCCCAGCAGGGAGGGAAACTCCCTCCCAGAGGGACGGGCAACTTCCTACCAGAGGAGAGGGAGGGAAACTTTCTGCGAGAGGGAGGAGGAGGCAGTTCTCCTCCCAAATTAGACGAAGGATGAGGGCGGTTAGCCGCACCTTTAGTATAAGCGCTGACCGGACGTCTGGCTCCCAACCTGACGGTACATGACTGCCAGTTCTAATTATATAAAATGGATGTGACGGTCGGGTCGTCACACTATCCCCACCTAAGTTTGAACATCATCGGGTTCAAACAATCCGGTACCTCGGGCACTGAACAAATGAGATTGACGGCATGACACGACTTTACAAATAGTAATAAGAATTATAATAATAATAATAAAATATAATCTACAATATAATAATAATTTCAAGTGAATAGTATTTAAACAACACTTATGATATTAGTATTTTGAATAACAATCCTAATTTAGCAGGACACGCAAGAAGTTGTGTTGCTATTAAATTACACCTCTGTACACTGTCAATCTATTACGGTTCCTATATCAGTCATTTGTGTCCTGTCTGTAACATAGGATCCATTTACTTATAGCATCAGAAGTATTGTATTTATTATCAAGACGTCTTAAAACGTATATTCTGATTTCAGTGAAAGCCATTCACATCCATATCATCTAAGATAGTGGTCTAAACTTTTAGGAGTTCCACACGTCGCATGAAGATAATCACCTTAGCTTACCAATGAAATGTGGAAAACAAGGATGGTCGACACAAATGTTTTCTCATGTTGCTATTGTAAGGTTATTTCAATATAGACCAAGATACTGATGCACAGTTCATGGACGCGTTGCACGGGTGTCACACAAAGGGAAGGTATGTACATCTACTTTGCCCGCTTTGTTTGATTCTTAACATGTATTGAAAGATATCTATTGCTAAGATATGCTACACATTTACAAGTACTGTCTGTACACATTATAATGTAAACATATAAAAATACTAATTTACAAAGCGTGTTGAAGTGCACATTCGTTCCTCTATTCCCATATTGTTTACAACAATTGTGAAGCGCAGTCACCTATACCTATGTACAATCAAAGGTAGAGCATAACATGTTTATCTTATCAAACGGCTTAGTACCATTTTAGGTAATGCATCTATATATTTTATTGCGCATTACAGAGAAATAAACTAATAAAATCATGCGGCTCTGCGTGAACTGTTCATCAAACAACTAGTTTCACGTTTATAAGAGTTGCATTAAATCTGGCAAATTTCACATCACAATCCTAGTACTTCACACTTACTTTAATTGCATACCTCGAAAGTTTGTAGGTTATAAATATCGTGCAGAAAACACTGTTAGGATAGAAGCTCAAAAGATTCGTAATGAGCGAATTGATCAAACAAAAACCCAAAAACAGCCCAGAGAGGACGACGGCTATTACATGCTTGAGGCAGTGAATACGCTCTGTATTGCCAGGTAAGCGCAGGACCAGGACAGGATAGATTGCTCTGAGCAATATTTTTGCGTGTGTGCTTGCCTGGAATTTCTAATATAATTTATTTGTCCCGAACGGAACATTGGCCACACGAGGTGTTAAATTCCTACATGATACTTCATTCATTTATATATAGACTCAATATCATACAACCATTAGGCATTATGCTCCTGTGTTTATAAAATTTTACCTCAAGATATATAAAATTGCTCTCGTAATCCAAAAATAAAATACTCAACATTGCTGCAACAGTTCTCAGTATTCACTCATCCATGTGGTTACACCATATTCACTGCGTGTACACGCGTGTACGTGATCATAAGTAACACATTATAAACTTTAACAGAAAAGACTACATTTTGAAGTCTTTTTCTACATTAAAAAAGTCATTTGGACTTGCACGTATGGTGAGATTTCAAAAATATTCGATAGGTCTAGCTCCGTTACATCCTGCTCCCATGCAGTTTGCCTAAGGATCATTTTTACGATTACAGCATTTAGGTTAATACTTCACTAAGTCCTAATATTATTTTATACATGTTAGCAGAGTCCAAATTATATACTGTGCCGAGATCAAAATATTCTGTTATCTCCACACACTTGCGCTTGAACTTACAAAGAAACATTACAACATTGTATTTGAGTGAATTGTACAAAATATGTTATTTAAGAAGGTTATTTACAATTTAATTATGGAATACTTTAAGTCTTCATGTAATCATAAACGATCAAAACTGGATGCGAACTGGGTGTGTCATCTCCTCTTCTGAAGTCAGTGGTACACCTTCTAAGACATGAGGAGGTTCATCACCATCCGTCGAGCGTTGGTACGGGTAGCCCGGCTGCGAAGATGCAATGGTAAGGCCTCTAAAAATCCATCTCGGTCACTCATGCCCTATGGTTTCATATGGCTTTTGGTTAGGGTAGGTAAATCTTAGTAGACCACCACCCTCTCCAAAAGCGCAGTGTCTCACAAGGATCGAAGTAGTGAAGCACAAACAAAATTAACAAAAGAGCCATTCATAACGACCCGTGCAGCTCCACGATTAGATAGGTCATTGCCCCTCAGATTTGTGTGGGTCGTACGTGCTGTGTAGGCGCACACGTACCCTCGTTCTCACTTTTGGACCACTATTTGATGTAATTTTCTACTTATTTTGGCAGCAGATTTGTTTTCTTTACTCATATAATCGCTGTCTCCACTTTAATTAACCTTCCAAGACGACTTTAACAACTTTCTATTTGATTTTCATCAGTTGTGCTACCTTCAGAGATACAAAATGGCGACCGCCTATACGTCGTACTCACTTTAGTTCACCTTTGTTTTCGTTTTAGTATAACTGTATTTGTGTTTTCAATAATTAGGACGATTGTTCACGTGAAATAAAATCAAAGTGACACAGTTTTCCGTTCGTTTCTGCATTTTAGTGTCTTTATGTCCATTTCATGTTTCTTTTCAGGGTGATCGTCTGTAAGCAAACACGTCTTTTGTTAGTCGGCGCCACGACTATCTAATTCTTTAATACACATCACTCACGGAGCTACTGATATTTTTATTTCTTATCACTTGTTGAAAACATTAAATAGAGACCTATCCACAGTTCACATCTTTGTATTTATTTCTATATTCTGCAACACTCGTACAGCTATTTATACACGCGTGAGTATTAGTTTTGGTTAGGAGGCTTGAACCATTGTGGCGCTTGCTCGCCCTACTGGTATGGGTTCACTGTTAGGGGAACTATATGCGTTATTCTTGGGTGCTTCGTTTGATTACAAAAGATCGTTCGATCTTTTGAATAATGATGACGGTCCGTTCCAGTTAGGACGAGTTTTGGAAGACCCCGCGTTCTTTGAAGGGTCACATAGCCACACTGGTTGGCCTTATTCAACAGCTTGGTCAGCTCTAGGATCGTAATTACTGCTGTTTGGGGATCTTGCGCTTTGCCTAGGTGGTTTCATGGCGATTCATGAGCCTATTCTGCTTCTTTCTTGAAGGTTACATTTACTCTTAGTTAGTCGATAGGGTCACGTAATTTTGACGGGTCTGTAGGTACGACGGCCGGTAGGGTAGGTTGACGTCCCTACCGAACATGAGTGGTTTGGTGAAAAACACAGTGCTTTATTGTATCGAGGCTCTATACGCCATCATAACAAGGGGGGGTGTAGTCCCAAGTCTTTGTTAGTCTGGCAAACAGTGGTCAGCATCTGTGAGTAACGTACGGTTATAACGTTCAAGAGTCCGCTCACTAATTGGGTGCAGTCCAGTCGTTCTTGTTTTCTAAATCCAAGCGATTCAGATGTCCGATATAACTGGATTCAAATTGCTTCCCTGATCGCTTGTATTGAGAGGGGAACTCCGACCGAACGACAAAAACTTCCTCGACCCAAAGTGCGTGATATTGCCCGCTGTTAGTCTGGTATCAAAACGCTTTACATTTGTGCAAATTGTTTTTATTTTTTGGCTTCATATTAATGCCCCTCTCTGATTTGGGTAAGAGTCCGACTACATCGACAGCCATTCTCTCCATGGGTTCTCCAACCATATACTGACGGAGTTGTGCTGTGTGATGTTTAGTCTCGGGTTTCCTCGTGACATTTTCATCATCGGGCGGCCGAGCTACTTCTGAAATCGTTTTTAAGACCAAACCAGTAGAAAGTGTTGGCGAATTTTCATCATGGTTCTAGACGGACTAGGTGACCAGCTGTGGAGCGTCATGAAATTCCAAAGGACCTTCTTTCTGCACATTCCGGAAGACTCGTGCCAGTAGTGTTGTGTCAATTTCTTCCACAAACCACTTTCTGTAAAGGGCACCACCAATCAACTTCAGGCGGTTCCATTGTCGCAGAGCGCTTTCAACGGCATGAGATGCGGAAAAGTCCTGCCATCGGCGTCTTTGCCATCCTTAAGGTTGAGTGAACGTGGTTCCAGATCTGGTCGGCTTCTGTGCTGCCTATCGTAATGGTGCCCATACTTCCAGGCCGCCTTGTCGTGGTCTGAATTTGAGACGTCTCTTGCTTGTTCTAGTGACTATTCTCCCAAGTAGATACGTTCGGTTGGTGTTGGTCTTGCTTTTGATACAGGTGTACACGGGCTGTGGTTCATCAGCGCGCCCGCATGTGAACGGGGCGTCGTGAGAGAGCATCAGCATGCACACGTGAGCTTCCCAGGACGATGTCAGAGAGCGGATATCAAAAGTTGATATTGCTCGATCCATCTCGCCATCTGTCCTTCGGGATCTTTGATATTCCGGGCATAATTGACAGCTGAATTGTCAGTTCTTCTACGTCAATTCGTTACAGCTACAGTAGTTTTGAATTATCTTCAGAGCAGAGTATTACGCGCTAGCATCTCTCTACGAGTTACGCAGTATCGTGTTCTGCTCGACTGAGGGATTTGCTCATGTACGCGATCACCCTTTATCTCCCTCCTGTAATTGTGAAAGTACTGCTCCAAGTGCTTTATCTGATGCGTCCGTTAGCGAGTATAGATGGCCTTAAGATGATGGATATGCAGGATGGGGTTGTGGTTGATGCCTCTTTCAGAGTATCGAATGCTCTTGACATTCCGGAGTCCATCGAAAAATGGCTCCCTTCTCGGTTGTTTGTGCGGAGGGACCCGCGATATGTGAAAATAACGGACAAACGCCTGTAGTACCCTGCTAGTCCTAAGAAAGATACGTGTTGTTTGCATTCATGGTGAATGGCCAGCCAGTCTTTAACCGCCTCATCTTGGAGGGGTCTGTCTTGATCAGTCGTAGACACGACACGTCCAGGAAGAGTACATCTTTCTGGAAGAAAAGAAAGAGCAACTTGTGGGACGAAGCTTCAATCGGCCTTGGGTCTTCAAAAAATGTGGACAATCTCGTCAAGCAATATCCACGATTGGCAACCAGCCAAGATGACATCATCAATGTAGACTAAGCATTCTTCCCATTGAAGGACCTCCAGGCCACTGTTCCATCAGCTTTCTGACGTCGCGGTGCGTTGATACGGACGAATGGCAGGTATTGAAAGGATATAGCCCCAGTCGAGTTGCAAATGCTCGGTTGGTTTTTTTCTTTGGTTCTCTGGGGTCCCATTTATACTTGCATCATCTCCGAACATAATCCTCGTGCAGAACCATTTGCACCGGTAGAGAGTCGAGAGATTTTCGTTCGAGGTAGATAAGCGTACGGGGATGTAGACGCATTTATTTTTCTGTAGTCACCACAGAAGCGCCATCTCCCAGATTTCTTTGTCTAGTACGACAGGTGAGCCCATGGACTCGAAGCTAGTCTTTCGAAGTCGCCGGTGCGTTGTTTGTAAGGCGACTGGCATTGTATGAAATGATATAGCCCCTTCGAGTGCAAATGCGGGTTTTGTCTTTGGTCTTTCTTGGGGTCCATTTTACTTGCCATAATCCCAGAACAAATCCATCGCTGCAGAGAAACATTCTGCACCGGCTAGAGTCGAGGAGATTCAATCGATTCGAGGATAGGATAAGCGTCCGGACGTGAAGCATTTATTGTTCTTGTAGTAACACAGAAGCGCCAATCTCCTGATTGCTTTTTATAAGTACGACAGGTGCTGCAATGGACTCGAGCTGTTTCGAACGGTCGCGGTGCGTTGATAAGCCGAATGCATGTATTGAAATGATATAGCCCCATTCGAGTTGCAAATGCGGTTTTTCTTGTTTGGGGTCCATTTCTACTTGCAATAGTCCGAACATAAATCCATCGTGCAGAACCATTTTGCCCGTAGAGAGTCGAGAGATTCATCGATTCGAGGGATAGGATAGGCGTCCGGGACTGTAGAAGCATTTATTTTTCTGTATTGCAACATCAGGAAGCGCCAATCTCCCTGATTTATTTTGTAAAGTACGACAGTGATGGACCATGGACTCGAGCTCGGCTCGATGGGATCTTCCTGTCCAGCATCTTTTCTATTTCTTTGTGTCGGGTGCTGGCTTGATTGGATGAGTGTTCCCAGTATTTATTGTATGTTTTACCAAGAAGTCGACCAAGGATCGGTCTTTGATGTGGCAAAAAACATTTGTTGTTTGTTCCCGAAAAGGTGTTGCCAGTCGACGCTTAGTCATCTGACCAACCAACGTCGACTTCTCGAAATGTTTATTCCAATGATTGGGAACAGTTGGCGATGTGAGACCCTTGGTATCAAGGTTGGGACTGATCATTACATTCGTATGTTGAGTGTATCGTCGCCATTCTTGATTTAGTTGTTACTTGTTGGTACAATTGCGTGGTGCTGTTGTCGAACATTGTCTGTAGAAATGTGGAACTTCAATTGACCAGGTAAGACCTTTTGGTTAAGTTACTTCTGAATCTCCCAAGTTCAATTACTTGTACAGCTGTGTCTGACGTCTTGTTGCGATGATACCTCTGGCCATTAGAACTTGTTGTTGCTGAAAACGTATCTTTGGGTTCCGATTAAGGTATATCTAGTTTAATTTCCTGATTGACAGATTTTAACGGGTACTATTTTTCGTGAGTTCGGGGGGGGGGATGTAGTGCATTGTCGGACTTCCACTCTAGATACTGTTCTCCGTCGTCATGTGTCCCCGAAGTGTTTCGTGTATTTCTCACGTCCATATTCAAATCTGGCGACTTTGATGACGTCACAGTTATTGCGCGTAGAAAACTGGCTCCTAGTATAGCGCATCGTGCTATCAGCTACTTTATTTTTCTGTTGTCTCCGACCAATTGCCGGAAAGTAATACTAGTTGTCATCTTGCGTAAAAGTCTACTCTAACAATTTAAGTTGTAACACGTACGTTCTGTCGGTCCAAAAGGGGTTGTCGTGTTCGTTAAGTTTTCTGAAAGTTTCTGTAGATATCATGTAACTGTGGCCCAAGATCTACACGGCGGATTCTTACTACGTGGTTGGACTATACGGCAGATGCACTGTCTACCGCGCAGCTGACTGCACAGTACACACAGGGTATTGGCGAGGCGGTAGCGGCAAAAAGATAGGGCTTACAAGTACACAATTTTAGGTCTACAGTATGTGGCTACTAGCTTTACTACCCTAAATGGCTACCCTGTAGGTGCCCATAGGTGGAGAGGAAGGTGGATGTTGAGTAGACAGTACGGAGTAGACACGCAGCTACTCCATAGCTACTCCGTGATTACCACGACGCAATTTTGAGAGTGGATGCACATTTCCTGAAATGAGGGCGCTATACACTTGGCTCCGTTAGCATTTTTTGGAACGTTTTAGACCATCATTACCGAAATTCAAATCGGGCCTCCTCCCAAAAACCCCTATTTCTCGCACTGTAATAAACACCTTCAACTATATGCCAAAACTATCAAAAACCAAAAAAAATTGGCCATTTTGAGGAAATAACCGCGCGCGCTGAGAGCCGGGTAACCACGCAGCTATGTACACTATCCGTGTATGCGGCAAAAATACACTGAATACTGGCCGGCGAGTGTACGTCTATGGGGTAGGTACCAGGTCTATCTCGGTAGTTAAGCTGTGTGGTAACTACCATAAAGAAATTGGCCGTGTAGGCGAGTTGAACCACGTTGTAAACACTGTAAAGTGTACCGACCTTACCGAGCGTTAGGTAAATAAACTAAATACTGCACTAAGACTAAGGGTTACAAAGAAGGGGGTTTACGGTTCGGTGGACTTTGGCTCGTATTTAGCAATCTGATCACAAAATAGAAAGGACTGATTGGACATGAATTCGTACCGTTGTCACACCTTTTATTTGTAACTATCAGTCAGATTCGGATATACAGATTTACACGTCTAGCTTGTTCTTGTCTCTCAACTACTTCTCCCTTTTACAACTTCTCCATCTTCATCAAACTTTTAGAATAAGCTAATTTGACCTTTTCTACAAATCTGATTGGTTGGCCAGAGGGCGCGCGGCGCTAGCCAAAACAGTAGAACTGAAATTACGCGCTTCTAGCGTACGGGGAGCGCGAGGGTCCGAGAGGACAGCTACGCTCGGAGGGAAACCTCCTCCCAGAGGGAGGGAAACCTCCTCCCAATGGGAGAATGGAGGGTGAAACTTCCTCGAGAGGGAGGAGGAGGCAATTCTCCTCCCAAATTAGATGAAGGAGAGCGCGGGTAGCGGCACCTTTAGTATAAGCGCTGACCGGACGTCTGGCCTCCAAACAGGAACTGACGGGACATGACTGCATGTTCTAATTATATTAAATATGGATGTGAGGTCGGGTCCGTCACAATAGCAGTTGCAAACGTATCCAAAAATGTTTTAACGTAGATCAGTTACACGAGAAAGTTCTTGAGTATATATATGATAAAAAAGCACATGCTTTTTTATACACGCTGCCAAAGTCAGTGGGTTTTTATTAAACACGTGAGACAAACGAGTAGTATGGGGCGTAATTTTGCTTAAATTTAAAAAAAAAAACACTCTAAGCAAAAACTTATTCGAAAAATTAATTGTTGATGGTGAAGAAATTTCAGAACCATAAGGATATTCTTTAATGCTGAAGCGGTTTTTTATCAAAATTTGATCATTGAACAATATTAATGATAATAGTGGTCTTTTTGCAACGACCCTGTTTTATTGGTCGTATGTGGTACATAACGGTCTGCGGTGTTATGTAATAAATTTCGTGTAATGTAATAACCGACGCGTAATGTAACTAAATGTTGACGGTGTTATGTAATAAAAGCGTAATGTAAAACAAATTGAAGTGTAGACTGTATAAAACATTGACGCGTAATGTAATAAAAATTTGTGTAATGTATAAAAAAAACTTGACGGTAGATGTTAATAAAAATTAAGCGTTATGTAATGACATGACAATATACTTTCGAATTTCAACATTAATTTTACAAGGGAGGAAATTAAAATTTCTATTCACCCACCGGCGTATCCAGGGGATTCTTTGTACTCACTGCGCACTAAAACACCCTGATGAGGCACTTACTGGATAACTTTATTCCACCCCCCCCCCCGCACCCCGGTAGGTAGGGCCTTACATTGGTTTTATTGAAACTATGTTAACAACTTAGGTATATGTCTGTGCACTCCCGTGGTGTATGGGGGGGGAACAGTGGGTAAATTTATTTTTGATAT
>JAMKCH010024566.1:0-19919 GCA_023653785.1 Ophioderma brevispina
CCCTTGTCCTTATCGTAAAACTCCTAGGGCCTTATCGTAACTCGCCGGCAGTCCTTATCGTAACTCACTGCTAGTCCTTATCGTAACTCGCCGCTAGTCCTTTATCGTAATCGCCCACTAGTACTTATCGTAACTCGGCGCTAGTCCTTATCGTAACTCACCTCTAGTCCTATCGTAACTCGCCCCTGGGCCTTATCGTAACTCACCTCTGGGCCTTATTGCCGATTCTCTCTTAACTGTCACCACCCTAACTCACCGTTTAACCATCCCCCCAGGAGAAACGTCCTTGGACTTTCACCAGCTGCAGCGACAAGCAACACTATATAACTATGCTCTTTTAAAGTAAAAAAAATTTTCGAAATCTCTGAGTCCGCTTTAAAGGTGCACTAGAGATTGTGAGGCACCCAAATATTGTGTCATAATAGTAAAGTTCCTATGATAGAATCAATAGATTTCTTACCCTGTATTTGGCTACAGAAAGTCTAACAAGCGAGGAAAAAAAGGTGATTTTGATTGCTATATTTCAATAGAAACATAGGCTGAATTTCGTATTTGCTCCTATACGAAATTAGAAATTTCACAATTTTTGTACCAAAGACGAACATTTCTCAGCTTAAATCCTTTCAGATGGGGATATTTTTGATGGAAAGCTTTACATCAGGGCAACATCAGTACTTTCGATTTTTTTTTTTTTAGGGACACCTGATTATGTGAACTCTCTCGTTGCACCTTTAGTAGCATAGTTTTTTGGTGTATTTTACCACAACCCCATAAAAGTGAATAGGTTGTGTTTTAACCCGCCATGCACTGTATAGATTAAGTTTAAAGCGATGTATATTTTAAGATTAATATATTAAAACTGTCATTTTAATTATTCAAGCTAGTGCAGGACTGCATTATACAGAGCAATATTTTTCGACCTGTTCCATTTGTAGGAGACCATCTTTTTAAAGGTCCATGGTCCGATCACTAAGAGCCTGTCCCCGGGACCCAATATTTAAACCGGGAAGTGGTCAACATTTTAGAATCAGAAGAAAGAGAGATTACATTGTTTATTTACCCTGTGAAAATTTAGGCTAAAGGGATGTTTTGTTCGGATGTTATTGATCGAAAATATGCCCCCATTGTCGACCAAAAATGTAAAAGGTGATGAAACGAGAGATTTCACATAACAGATTGTCCCTAAAAATGGATGTTGAAAATTATGATGTTGCAATATTATAAAGATTTCCATCAAAAAATAGCCCTATTGAAAGGATTTTAAGCTGAGAATATTTCTGTGGTACAAAAATTGGGAAATTCTAATTTTTAGGAGCCAAATACCGAAGTTCAGCCTTTGTTTTATATGAAATATAAGCAAATAAAAATCGCCTTTTCTTGACTTTTAAGAATTAGGGTAGCTTAATAAATACAAGGTAAGAAATCTTTGAGTGTCTCATCTATATGAATTAATATTATGACACACTATTTGGGTGAATCTCGTTGCACTTTTTAATCTGTACACGTACTCCCTATGGGGATTACAAAAATCCACGTTTAGTAGCGGCTCACTTCAAAACGGGTTAAATGTCGGGCGCCAAAATTTACAGATAGGGTTTTGGGGTTGAAGGCCATGCCTAACAAGATGAGAAAATTATAGGGACTTAAATCGGGTGATCCCCCTTTAAGTGCCTCAATAAATATGGTACGGGTGAATTTTATGTGTGCACAAAAGGAGTGTGAGTGAAATAGATGTATTATTGAACTAACTGATTTGCAGGAGTTTGGTTGTTTTCTATATATTATATATATAGTCTCTAAGTTCGAGAAAAGGTAATATTAAATGTCAAACAAACTATTCCAGTTAGTGAAGGCGAAAGGATTCGGGTCGATTCGCTCATAATTGAAACGAAAGTCTTATAAATTTTAAAACCAGCTGAAGAAAAAACAAAATATCTAATTTAGATAATCACACAGGGGAGTATTTGTGGATGATATAAGAAATATTTTATAATCTTCTCCCAGAAGTATCAATTCAATGTCGGAATTAAATAACATTTACATTGTCGCTCTAAAGGTTTGGGATTATGTTGCGTTTGCCAAAAGGTGACAAGAATGTTTAAATTCAAAAATTGATACCATTTCGTCTCTGAATGACTATAAAAAAACTCCCTTGCGTTATTCACACTACATCCATAGTTCTCAAGGAAGCGCCCCAGGGAAGCAGGTTGGCTTGTTTAACTGCGAAAAAAGAAAACAACCTTAGGGTTGTATTTTTGCTAGTATTTTATCAGACCTTAGAATCTCAGAAAACCTAACTTAAAACTGATCAAGAAGGTGTTGGATGCTATATTTCGCATCATGCATTCTGGCATGATGCGCTGTTCACCATCCATGTTTGGCGTATTCCCTTTTACCGGGTGAATCTCCATTTTCGTCCTTCGGACTTTTTGATCGCAAGGGTATCAAGTATTGATATAAGAATAGTATGAGGATTACAGCTTGTCGCCAAACGCTAATTGTTGGCCGCATTTCGTGTCGCCAAATAAAGGAAACCAGACTTTGACACACACACAACTCGAGAATACATACTACATAAAGTTCATCGTAACGGTGACATATGGATTCTCGTACGTGTTTCTTCGTTGGTATACATAGTGCTGCAGCATCAGGTGAAAAACAAGGGCCTTAGATTTTTCTACAACCAGGGGCGGAATAATAAGGTTTCAGGTTTAAGGTTTTATTTCATCTCATGCACAAAGACAATATAAGCATCATAAGATTATTAAACATGATAATCTTATGAAAAATAAAAAACAGAATGAGATAAATGATAATATAAGTAGAATTGCAAGAGATGGGGATGCCAGGGAAAACGCCCAAAGCGTGTATTTAGTGGCACCCATTCAGGAGTTACACAATAAGCAATAAATGATATTTATGTTGGTTAAAAGGACATCATTACAAGCAATAAATGGTAGATTACATGCACATTAAAGAGAAGGGTGCCGACTTAAAATAAAAAAAAATACATAACACACACAAAAAAACCAAATAGTAAAGAATAAAAAGGCCAAAATACGGAGCAGAGAGATATGAATCAATGAGCTATTTTTGAAGAGTTGTTTTAAAACACCAGCTAAGGATGATGACTGTTTAAGATGGAGATCTAATGAATTCCACAAGAGGGCCCTGCATAATGAGGGGTATTTTCTCGAGCTTGGTGAGTCTGTTGACATAAGGTCCTTAGATGAGCGAGTGTCATATGGGTGGACGGCTTGTCTGGTCAGAACAAATGATCATCTAAGCTTGTTGGAGGAAGTTGGTCATAATTGTATGTATACATGAACTTGCGCGGGTCTGGAAAAATATAAAGGGCGTGAATTTTAAGCGATTCATGGAGGCAAAAAAGAGGTCGGTAGGGGCGAGCCAATGGGAATTTTGTACATGAAAAAAAACGAATATCTGTTTTTGCTTTTAAAACAGAGGACTGAAGATGAGAATTATTTTTATATTGCCCCAACTAATTGCACAATAGTTGATGTAAGAAAGGACAAGCGGTGTTATATAAGGTAGTCAGTGAATCAAGAGGAATTAAATTGTTTACTGTCCTGATAATCCCGTTATATTTTGATATTATTTTGTAACATGTGAAGTATGTGATTCCATGACATATCATCATAAATTAAAGGACGCCAAGAACTTTGTTGTTTAACTTGTTCAAGTGGCTTATTTGTCGAGATTAATTTTAATATCACTTGGAGGGGTGGGATTATGAGTGTTTCTGAATACCATAAAATTAGTTTTTTAATGTTTAGTGAAAGTTATTTATTTAAAACCGTTAGATTATGCGTTAATTCTTTATTTAGTGTTGATTCGAGTAATTTGGGTTCTTTATGAAAATTAAGAGATTGGTATCTCCGCAAACATAATAAATTGGAGATTGGGAGAGCACTGAGGAAGGTCGTTGATATAAAGTAAAAATAGGGGTCCTAGAAGGAGCCTTGAGTACGCCACATCTGATGGAAGAAGTGGATGACTGGTGTTGATTATAATCAACGAATTGTTAGGTTCTCTAGATAATTTTAATCCAAGTATTGGCAGTACCTCTTATCCCATAATTGTTTAGGTTTTGTATAAGTTGTGTGGTCAAGGAGTGTCGAAAGCTTATGAGATCTAAAAAAGATCCCGCAGGGCAAAGTTTTGGTGAGGGATGTAACAAATTTTATCGTAGAGTTATTGTTGCCATGAAGAGTGGAATGTTTAGGTCTGAAGCCAAACTGGGCAGGAGTGAGGAATTATGTTTATCTATATAACGGCGATGATCGATTGTTAAATATTTTTCAAGATATGTGTGATAATGCCGAAGGATGGAGATTTTTTTTTGAGGGCCTAAATTGTGTGTATATATGGTTTGCCTTATCGGCCAGCTTATAGATCGGATTACTCTTGCTACTTTGAGCTGAGAAGGGACGATACCGGTGAACATAGAAAGATTGAATATATTCACATTATGGGGTCAATAATATAAGGAGATCTGTTTTACATGTTTGAGCTAATTACAATCGACGCCGCAGTTGGTGCTAGGTTTCATTTTGTGAGGTGATGTTCTGAATAGTTCTTCCTAGTAGTAGGCAAGAGAAATATTACTATTTGGATTAAGGAGAGAACGTGGATTTATTTGATGTAGAATAAACTTATGTAATGGAAGGGGAATTTTAGAAGCAAGATGAAGGACCAATGTGGTGAAAAAGTCGTGAATTTATTATCGATTTATTTGGATCTTTAATTTCAGAGCAATGTGTCAAGTAAAGTATGAGGGTGGTTTGGGGGAAATTTTGTTTCTGCCAAGAAGCTTATTTAGAGTTTGCCATGTTTTTTTCTATTGTTTTCCGGTTGGCATCCAGCTCTGCTGTGATATGATTACGTTTAGCAATGCGCAGAGACAATTTAAAGTATTGCGATATTTTGTGATTAAGTTTTATATCGTATGGTGTGGAGGCGGTATTTCTAAATAAGTTATCTTTAGTATAATTGATTTGATTAGGCCAACCAGTATCCATGGTTTTCTGGGCGTTTTACGTTTAGATAATTTGTTGATTTAATAGGACAGTGAATATTAAATATATTGGATGGCTTTCTTGAAACAGTATTAAAAGCTGTATCAGGATGTCATCGTCATAACACATTTCTGACCGTAGTGGCTGATCGGCATTCTTAAACCCTTGATGTTGCTTGGCTTAAGTTGGCGTGACTGTTAAGTCAGCGAATTTTGTTTTTTAAAATTTGTGGTTTTGATGTGAGATACGAAAATGTGAGAAATGAAGAACAAACTGGAAAATGGTCTGAGATGATAGCATACTAGACGCCTCATTTTACATTGGCTAAAAATCATTGTATGATGTGGTCTCAATATCGTGCAGAATTCTGTTATTCGGGTATGCAATCAATGGTAGGAAAAAAATCCATTAGAGAAAAATAAGAGTAACGAAGTCATACTTAGGATCGGAGTCAGAAATCAAAAGATCGATGGTATAATCGCCATTATATAGCAAGATTTGGACTCATTGTTAAAACTGTATGAAGACACGTGAAAGCCTCAAGATAAAATAGTCAAGTTAACTGTTTCTGGGGCTAAATGATCCCAACGATAGTTGTTTGACTGCTGGATTGTGATGTCATTAATTTCGATAAAATAGAGTCGCAATCAGACCAATTAATATTTAGGTCGGTCCTTAGTTCAAAGTCAAGTTAGGGGTGAATGAAAAAAGGAGCACCCCTCCTCTTCGGCCATGACGTATGGAATTTTATAACTGAGTAACCGTCGAAGCCAACTAAGTTAGATTCGTAATCATAGTTAAACCAAGTTCTGTAAAAACAAGAATGTGAAAGTTATTGATTAATGGTAGAAAGATAATTAGTGACATCGTTGGAGTGTTATTTAAGCTGCGGAAACATTATGATGAAATAATGGGACAGAATGAATGTCCTTAGATTTAAGCAATCATTAAGACCCGTCAATAATGTAATAAAACTACAGGTGGGACTTTGGATGGGATCAATATTAAAGTCTTATCCGTGGTCGAGGAGTAGATTGAGGATAATATTGAATTGAAAGGGGTCAAATTTGGGTACATCAAAATACAATCAGGTAGCTTGGACATGGTGCAAAAAACAAAATGTGAGGGGGACAAATAAATACAACAAAAACAAATATATCAAGCGTAAAAGCCAATCGCTTCGATATCCAAGAAAATTTATACAATATCTCAAATGGTGGAGTAAGCTCCCAAGTATAGATGGGTGGAATGAAACAGCAAAGAATGGCAGTTTAAAAGAGATATAATTCAATGGAACTTAAATTCTAATTTCACAATGTGGGCTACACGGATGGTAGGCCTACCAAAATCAAGTATATTAATTTTCCTGTAAAAAATTAAAAAAAAAAAGCGAAAATTGGAATGTTTTTTTGGTGAGGGTTGGAATGCAGGGAGAGATGGCCACTGGAAAAGATGCAAATCGTGGAGCTCCTTGTTTTAAATTATATAAATTATAAGTAGTTGCATAAAATTTAACAAGATGCAATAAAAAATATATACATTGGAAAATATATTTCAAGTCAATTAAGTATGGAGGGGCGATGGAGAATTTAAGCGGGCAAGTGCATGATATAGTCCCTAAGCCCTTAGCCAGTAGAAATTGAGATGAGCAAAAGTCACACCTCCATGTCTCAATGACTGAACAAAATGAAGTATACAATTGCGTATGTAGCAAAAATAAAATAAAAAAAATATCACATATCTAAAGGGCATGTCTCATAAGTTCTTATAACATTTGCAATTCTAGCTAAAATTGATCATTGGGTGGTAGTTCAAGAAAACACGTGATGACAAAAAGTAAAAGTGAGACCAAATTTGCTTAAACCAGCATTTTGCAAAATGGCAGGCCATTTTAAAGTAATATGGTGACTTAGTGTCGGTCGAAATGTATGTTGTCTGCGTCAAGAGGTTCAAATATAAATGCCCAGAATTGTCTGGAGTCATGGAAATTTAATAAAAGGCTATTTTTTCAAGATGGCCGATCATAGCTTTCAAAGAAACCGGATATTATGATTAATAACCTCCACCCCTAGGAGATGATTTTGGTGTCAAAATGAGTTGTTTTTTTTTTTTGTTATGGGTACAAGGAGTTCAATAAGACTATTCAAAAACGGCGGATGATATAAAGGTTATTTTTGTGCATTTGTACTTTTCCAGATAGCCCAATATTTTTAAATACAAGTACAGCGTGTTAACTTACTTGCAATTGTCAGGCTTAATTCGCAAAGTGTGTAAAATTAATTAACGCAGATGCTCGATACGTCATAACCAACACAGACTCCTCGGTAACTCCTCATTAGAACTTCCTAAACTCCGCTTTAGGCCCCTATCGAACGAAAAAACCCAAAAACAGGAATATCCCAAGAGGTGTGCACGTGCCCTGACCATTTAAATTGTTCGAATTTTGGGGCCATTTTTACTATATGACATATCTGAAACCAAACAAATAATGGTTTCGATTAAATTATACGCCTAAATCTCAAATTCCATGCCATACAGAATAGTTTTTGGTGATACATATAGAGTAGTCAGGGTCATTTGGTGTCACATTGTAGTCATTGATAACATGACTCACGAATCATATGACAGTTTGAGAATCTGGCTGTGGGAAAATTCCTTGGACCTATAAAACATCCACTTTGTCACCATAATCGTCATCCTAGGATGCTTGTAGCAATGAGGTATTAAGCGATTTTGGCTTTTTTCTATGTTGACCATTTTGGGAAAATAGTGACTATGAAACACTTCATGACTTTTATATATACCTTAGATTTTAATAGTTATTGAACTCATTGTCCCAGAAAATTTTTAATTTGACCACACAATCATCTTATAGGACTATATAATAAGAAATGTTAGGTTTGTGCCAATAAAATGTCAGCCATCTGGAAAATAATCGGCACATGCAACATTTATTGTTTTGGACTAGTTGACCCCGAAAAAACATTTTTTAAACCAAAATTGTCTTCTTAGGTGTTATTGGCCTAAGAGGGCTTACAATATGGAAAATGGCGTCGTATGAAAAGTGCCACCCACTTTTAATTTTGTCATCACATGTTTCATGAACTCCACATACCTACGGTCAATTTTAGCTATGATGACAAATGTTATTTTCGGCCCCGGTAGCACTCTCCTAAAATGATTGGTGCTGCAGCACTTATAGTTTTCCTTAGCGATCTCCATTTCCAGTCTTTCGTTTAAGTGTTAAATCTCTAATTTCAATAATATCAATCTTCATTGTGATTCAGAGACTCGAAATATACGACTGATATACGGACTACCCATAGCCACGAGAAAGTATAAGTATGTACTATCATCAAAAAAACTCTAAACATGACTCATTGCATAGAAAGTTCATTGAAACTCGATGAGGAAAATAAAGGATGCCTTGCCTTTGGCCTGATCACGCTCAGGCAGTTAACCATTTCAAGCAAGGTGAGATTATTTTGGCTTATCACTGAAAACATAATGTTATATAGGCAAAAACTAGTAGGGTTATAAATGAGAATCCTATTTCTACCCCTTAAGTTTGGGGAAGAAGGTTTGAAGATATTTTTCTATAGTTTGAATGGCGCTGAATCATTTTTTTTGGGTCTTATTGGAAATACTTGAAAATTGTAAAATAAGGGGACAAAATATTACAGGGGTAAAATTATGTTGAAATGTACACCTTAAGGATAAAATAGGTGTATAGTTTATATAGGTTCCAACCTGTAGTTAAAACGGTATAGCCCATAATGGTGGAAGGTCATCCTGCACTGTTATAAATGTCCTAATTTTACAAGGACTTTACCTTGTAAAATTACGGTACACCCCAATTATTCAATAATCGTCACACTTTATTACCTATATCTAACTAAAATTACCAATTTGGAAGCAGAAAAATGTAAATAAACAGTGGCTAAAAAATAATAATCAACATTTTGAAAAAAGGTAGTATTCGGCTTAAGCTTACGACGACCGTTATTATATTTTCCGTTATTGTATATTACGTCTTTTGTAACTTACTGTTTTAATGTAAGAATACGAACTATCAGTTTACCTATAAAATGTGTTAAATAACCTCATAAGTAACGTCATTTAAAAAATGCCAAATCGTATTTTCCCTATCATTTTTAAAAATAGTTTAAAAACTCTTTCCTCCTTTTTGTATTATATTTAGTTTTAATTTGAAAAAAGTTAGTACACACACACATATATATTTGATTTTTAGCATTTACATCAGTAAAGTGATGGTTTTAGGACTTGTAATCTTAAGGCCCGTTCGAATCTATGTAAGTATTAAGTTTATTCATATGATGATTAGATAATTGAATGACCTTAGAATGTGTACATTAACCATATAAAACAAAGTGTATAAACTGTTTTTAAATCGTATTTCTTCACGTTTTCCCTTGTTTATTGCCTTTTTTCTCAATTGTTTCCTGAAATATATTTTTTTTTTACAACCCGTGGTACGTAATACAACGTTGTATGACATGTATGATGCCATGAGCTACAACGTTAAAATTTGGTCAGAGGATTGTATAACGTTTTAAACAATATTTAGCACATTTTTTTAAGGGCGGCCCCCCAATTATTTCAAATTCTGGAGATTTTTACACGTTGCATGGTACTGGGCTAGTAAACTATACCTGTGAATGGTTCAGCTCGAAAAGGTCTATGTGTCACAAACATGGAATTCTGCTAGGATAATTATTATCGGGATCCCCATAATAATTCACGGCTGCTGAAACGCCTTACAATGTGAAATAGCCGAGAAAAAGCGCCATGTACGTCTACGCTCATCCATTAAGTTGTTTTTAGTTCTTGCCACAGGTCAAGTTAGAGGTTAATTCCTCGAGGTGGCACTATTTCCTCTTGGGATGGACATAAACTTAGCTTCCGCTCTGCTGTTGTAGCAATCTGGGATCCCAATTCTAATTACAAAATTGCTTATTTTGTGATACATACGCTTCTTTTTAGCATTCTCGTTCGCACGTAAGTTCCTAGACAATACCAACGTAACTGTGTCAAAATAGCAAATTTTGAAAATTGGGAGGCGCTCTTCAAAAATGTGCCAATATTGCTTTCCTAATATTTTTAAGCAAGTCAAAACCAACAAAAACGTTGAAGCTGAGATTTTACTCCATTATTTACGTTCCCTACAATGGTTTCGTATTTTTTACGGCTCAGTTATTTTACGTTTTCTACATGTAGTGAGTCCCAGCTGCCAGTCAATGCCTGTTTTTTTACAAGTTTATTTTGAACAGTGGGGGCAAACGATCATACTCATGATTTTGTTGAAACCTAGTAGACCTGTTGAAACCATTAGACTCTTCTTTTTTTGTCGCCTAATTACTCAACAAATGCCAAACATTGAAAATAACGGTCACACACGTGCCGAACTTTATTTCCTCCCCCCCCCCCATGACAAAATAACCAATCAAGTGAAATTGTAAACATTATTTTTGGTTAGGTTTGGACTCAAGGTTATTATAATGTAAAAAGTATCACAATTGGTTACGTTGAAAGTAAAATTTACTGGTGACCACAAATGGCCCAGTTTTATGAGATGATAAACTATCTACAGTATTATTTAAAAGGGATTTCTGAGGATCTTATTTCTCCTATTGCACTTGATTGTTTTGTTAGAAGACGTTGTTTTCGTCTTATATGCTTTTAACTTTGCTTTAACACATGCGGTAAGCTTCTAAATTTGGCAAAAACCCGGTTTTGAGGCAAAATTGGGGGCGCGCCTTCTCTATAATCACCTTATGATCCCTGGCTATTTGGACGTTGCAGTGCTTCGGTCCATAATCGCGAGCTTGTAAATGTAATATCTAAAGAACGATCAAATGGGTGAGGCAACAATCTTAAGGTCGGCTTTGTTTATAATTTTACGTTCGTCATACTCAAATAATCATCATATTACCCGTTTTCTTACAATATTTTATACGGCTTTCAGAAATCATGGCGTTTACAACCACGACTGCAGTAACGGCCGTTTACGTCAAAATGAAAACAACCGTTTTCGGTCATTTTCATATGGAAACTGATTGACGTACAATATCGCGAACAGCTAATCCCATGGCTGCACATCATGTAAAAGAATGTACATTGCTAAAGGCTATAGGGAGAGAAATCCCTAAGTCAACATACGGTGATCAAGACTCTGGTCATCAATATCTTCCTCCCCATTCCAATATTTAACCTAAGCACAGTTCTTAAGATCAGAACTAGCAATCCGCCGTTTATGTATTGAACTTTCCTATGAACTCAACAATGATTGTTTGCATTATTAATTTCCATGTGCAAAGATCACCTCAATATGTTGATAATGGCAGCCATCTTGGATTTTAGGTATTAAGGACTACCAACAGGTCGCCCCTTTTTGAATCTTGGGTGAAAAGGTTTCAAATTTCGCCGATATTTGAAAACAAATTTGTTTTTGTTTTTAAATGGTCGATTTTTTTTCAAGGTTTTTTTCAAGATGAACTTAAAAAAAAGATCTCTACTAACGACCTTGAGGAGAACTTCTCTCCAATTTGTAGCATAGCATCCTCCGTTTTTTCAAATGGCAAATTGTAACCGAAGAAAATCAGCGCGGCTGAAAAAACAACTATTAATCGCCTAAGAACGGTTAAAGAAAGTGGAACAAATTCCACAGAACTTATTTATGACACACATTTAATCACAAAGGCATGCGATAACCCTATGACAACTCAGGTCTGAAAATTAACTTAAGCAAGATATGGTTCGATAAGAGCTTGCTCCTCAATACGTCGGGTATACGTGGAGTGTGCGGATACGGAGGCTGTAAGAACGGGAGAGGGGCAGTATCCTCGCGTAACCTTTGTAGATGTTTTACGTGCTCGGACGTCGTGAAGTCGTATGCGTGGTAGGACCCCAATTACATGAAGAATAAGACTCAATTTGAATAAATAACGTTCCAGCAGTCTAGGATTTTGGAAATCGCCCGAAAATTCAATTTTCCAATGCAAATGGTAAAATTGCTTAAAATTGCCTATTAAACTAACACCTGTGAACGGTAATGCTCAGAAGTATGCATGGGTAAAAGAGGGAATTTTGTAAATAAAATCGGGAATCTTCGGTATCAATAAGAATCACTTCGTTGTGTTTCCTACCAGACACCGGAATACCAAAGGACCTGAAAATATGTCTGGATGTCTTGGTCCCACCCTATTCCGCTTGTTCTCTCAGCTCCAAGTATATCGTAAGCCCCACACACCAACCAGTACCTCAACTTCTTATCCCATCATCAGCCTCTCCCACATAAACTGGGAGTGGTTCTTACTCTATTTGACAGACCAATAATATTGTCACTAAGACACGAAAGGGAACAATGAAGTGTCAGGAATCCGGAAATCTCTCGCAATCTGTGGTTACATAACTGGTCGTGGGGACACTGCCAATCGTCGCAACAATAGCAACACAGAACAGTCGTACCAAGAACTCCGACCCGCCCAAACAATGCAGCGTGACTACTTCCCTACGTTCAAGGGTCCACTGAATTATACCAAAGACTATGCGCCCGCACCACATTAACACGGGCAACCTTAAACTCACAGAATTCACTCCGCTCGTTCTTGTTGCCCAAAACCCTACTGAGAAGTTAGACAGGTCTGGAGCAGTCTATGCATTGAAGTGCGCGGATTGCACATCTTCATATGTTTGGTGAAATCGCGCCTGTCCATTAAGGAATAGACTTCGATGAGCATGAATACCTTCTTCTTCCTGTTGGGGAACCATAATCACCGAGGTCATTCCATTGACTGGAAAAATGATGAAAATAGTTTGAACCGAGACAACCGACTGGTCCCGCGAGGTGTACGAGAAGCAATACCCTCAAGAGGAGCAGCAGTAACTTAACAGGGACCAGGGCCGCCACATCTCCCAACTTGCTATGACTCCGTCATCAAGTCATGTGACCGTACTGCCACCAGCGGTCACATGACCACGGAATAAAACATCATCGGCGCTGAAGACGGTGTATTGCCAGTCAGGTCTACCAACCGTCAATCAAAACCAAGTCGTGAGACGTAAGTTTTAATATTACCTCTCTATAATGCCCTCAAAATAGTCTCACATGAATTGCACAGAAAATAAATAACGTCTGTGGAAGATGAGAGCACTTACTTTTGTCACTGGAGACTGAAAAATTATATGGCCAAAAAAGGTACTGGGGTGCAAATTCGAAACGGAGACAGAGACAGTGTTATGATCAAGTACAGCAAGCACAATCGAGCACATCTGGAAGTTCCATGTGCTCAAAATGGACTTTTTCTATAGCCATTACCCAGAGGATGTTTTGAACTATCCCATAATACAGTGCATATGCCTATTTTACATAATACAGATCAGTACTTAGGGATAAAAATTTTCAAAAGATTGAAAACCACCAAGTTCACTTCATGATCATGCTAAAATACTATAGCGCTTTGTGGGTCAAAATTAGTGTCAAAGTCAGGATGTCTTAACAAAAGGATTTTGGTGGAATCAATGACCAGAGTTTGAGGTGAAATGTCCCAAAACTGGTGCAATTGCGGGATGGACTCAAAACATCCCACTGAGACATTGCCGCATAGGCAAACGGGATAGAGTACTTTCCGAATGACATGTTCTTGGTTTTTTTCTCTATGGCACTTGCTTAATACACAGAAAAGAAGCAATATACATATTTGTACATTGTGCTCTAATATATTTTCTGTAGACATTCTAAGTGAAAAAGTAGAGTGGAGAATTTTATGTACATTCAAAGACTCTATCATGTACTTGAAGTGTACTCCAAATGTACTCGGATATAACATTCTGTTAAATTTTCTAACAAGTGGCAGAGTTGTGATTATACCCTTCGTCGTTAACCAAACGAGATTAAACCAAGCCAATTGAATAGAATAAACGGCATTTGAAAGCTAAGACTGTGCCCTTGACGGTGATGTATAGCATCACGTCACAACAGTATTTTCTAATTGCCAAAGAGAGCGCTTTTCGCTTGCACAAGTTTTTTTGAGACATGCTATATGTCTTAACAATAGGATTTTAGTGACCACATTGAGGTGAAATAAATCTAAATCTACAAGTACATTGTAGATAGACGCATTCCAGTACTACAATACATTCACCTGTCAATGATCCCTGTGCAATCGCTAAACATGGATCGATTGACAGCTTAATGTATTGTAGTCCTGGAATGTATGCATCTTGTCCACCAACATGTCTGGTGGCTGACGTCATATTGAATACGGTCTATTAAGCGCTATATAGGCGCCTACCGATGAATACTACTCCAGTAGAGAACAAAAATTGCAACGAGCACATTCTCTTCCTGACGTTACCCACAGCTTAAAAGATGCATATTACTTGTTTGAAGGAGAAATTTATCAACTCGATGCATCGCGGCGTGTGCATTGGGCATGCAAGCATCAACATCCATCGTAAATGCATTGAGTTGATTAATTTGTCAAGCAAAAGTAATTTGCAGTTTTTAACCTACTTAGTGCACAGCGGAAAACCATATAATTTCATCATACGTCCAGTTCCAAAGAAACTAAATCTGTCCTACGCGATGCGCACAGGTTCGAAAACACTGTGCACCGTAGGCGGAGTTCAATTAGACATATTAATTGAAGGTGGGTGACCCAATCATGGTCCGAGTTTTTCAATTGTTTTCTACATACATGAAGGGATTATTACCAAAAACATCTGATTACAAATTTTTGAGTTAAATCGGTCCAGCTGTTTCAAAGATAGTAGAAACAAAAAAATGTGGTATACCACATTTGTAGTTCATAAAATCTAAAAGGACACACTCCTTGGGCTAAAATTTTACTGGGGTAATGAGTAATATTATGAACTTTCTTTTGTTACTCAAATCACCATTTTGATGGAGTAAAGTGGGGGTACGAAGTTGTCCATCGGGTCATCAACATTTAAAGCATTTTGTGATTTTTGTCTTAGTTTTTCATATGATTGTTAGGCTACATGTAAGGGTGCATTCATTAGCAACGGCGCCTTCCCTGGATGGCATGCGTGCTCAGTCAGGTAGCCTATGAAATACGAGAAGCGAATGGGAAATCGACGGTGATAAAGTAAGGAAAATATACATGCAGAATGCCCTAAGAAATACTTGGTGATGTCATTGACATGGACAGAACTTATCTGCAAAGAGATATCTCACGGCGGGACACTATTCCTTGTCATCGTGACATTTTCTTATCATAAAACAATTGACTAACCATCACGGACATCGAGAAAGTACAACGATTACAATATTTGTGATTTTTTTTTTTTAATTATTTTTTGTTTGTTTTTTTTTAATTTTTTTGTTTTTTTTTTTTTAATTTTATTTAATTGATAATAACCAACTCTCCCCTTTGATAGTTAAGTTTGCAAATTATTTAAATACTAAATAAATAATACATAAATGAAATACCAAAAAGAAAGGTTTTCGTATAATACGTGCATTAGTAATAGACTCGGTTTTTATACCATTAAGATCTTAAGATTTTGGCTTGCAATTTTACAATGTATTTCATTGTAACAAAATTTAAGATTACCTTAGTGTTATTGTATGATGGGGATGGCCCTATTAAGTTAAGAAATTTTTCATCTTGATAGAATGGACTTCACCCCAAACTCCAATCTGTAAATTTTCGCGCCGATATTTCAATCAAGTCCGTTTTGATGTGAGACCTAAAAACGTGATTTTGTTAGCCCCATAGAGTCCCCGGGGTGGGGGGGTAACCTCGACCCAAAATTGGGTACAGGTGTGCGTCCGCCGGGTAAAAAAATCGACCCATGTTTATATTACGCAAATTTGTAACAAAAATATGACCCATTTATATAGTTGGTCCCGAATTTCGACCCATTTCTATAGTTGGCTTTGAAATTTTGCACCATTTTTGCATAGTAATCATAGAAAAACAAAATCACCATTTTCTTGTGATTTTGCCGAAAATCAGAACATTGACCCATTTTCATAGTAAATTGGACCAAAAAGTGGAAAATGGACCTCATTGATATAGTAGCAATGACCCTCAAAAAATGACGCATCAATATAGTAGGCATGGTGGGAAAAATGAGCCCTTGTTATAGTAAGGGTGTTAAATTTGACCATATCGGCGGCACATATGTACCTAACACCTTTTTCCCCCCGGGCATAGATGCTGTTTAAATTAATATTGGTCGCCAAAATGGTGCATATTTTTTTTTGCGCTCATAACTTTCCAAACTACACACTTTAGACCTAAATTTCACAGGGTAAATAAAAAAAATAGTAGCTTTCTTCTGATACCAAAATTTGGACCACTTCCGGTAAAATTTGGGTCTCTGGGGACGAGACTATTAACAAAATGTGTAAATTTAGTCGTAGTACGAAATTAAATTGTGAAAGAGCAAACCCAGTAATAGTAACAATGCCTTTATTATTCAGGGCACTGAACTTTTCTTCCCATACTCATATTTTTTCCCATGCTTACTTTCTTTTGAGTGCATTTTACACATTCTTTCAATATTTGTTCTTTTCCTTGTTCTATCCTACTTTTCCCCCGAGATTTCTCCTCCTTTTAAACTTTTTTTCAGACTGTACTCGCGCCATGCTCTCTTCTGTGTTGTAAGCCTATAATAATATACATTCACATCCACACCTGTCCAATTGAGCAAGAAGGTCGCATTTGTGACATAGTTGAATGCATTTACACGCGTATTTGACGTACAGCATTTACTTGAGGAACCCTAAAATAGTTGTGTTTTTTTTTTAAATAGGCAACCCTTTTCAACATGGTGGCCACTGTCAGTTTAACAAAAGCTGTTTCCCCGTGTAAGTTCGTAATGTGTTATAATTCACAAAACGCGTTTACCTTAGATGCGATTTTGAGCTATTTCATCTAAACGCGATTTTAGGCTAAACTCGTCTCTAGATAAAATCGCTTAATGATTATATAAACTAATCATTTGCCATAATTTAGAGCCAAAGGCGTGAGGGAAAAACACATACAAATCTTTCCAGGTGATGGCGGCCAAGAAATCCCAATTTTAGACGTCGCCGTTGGTATAACACGTGAAAGCGAAATCTTGCTGTCAAGGAATATTTTCTTATTCAAAAACAGTTGGAGCTGAAGAATAAACTCCACTGTAAGGGTTATAGTCACCCTAAATTAACCACATATCAAGCCAATCTGTTGATTTCACTGATTCTGGTAGGTATGGGTGTCAACATTTACCCAAAAAAGTGAGCTTGGGTGGGGGTGGGGATAGTTCATCTTCGGGGGGTCAAAGGTCAATGGCCTTAAATAATAATTAAAGTATATCGTGTTTGGTCTCAAATGAAAGGAAATTAAATTTTAAACAATGAAAGTGACACTCTTTAACATGGCATTTTCAAGAAATCCACCATTGGAAATCCATTCAACTATAGTACCATTAGTATGTTATTAATATACACATTGTATCAATTTCAATCTACTGTAGAATCCTATGCACAATATGCAATGACTAAATCGTACATTGTAAGTACTAGTTAAAATATCAGAATTGCATGCTCGCTTAATTGGTCGCTAATTAGGATCATATCTGTGGCATTAAATCCGTAGATGATGATGCATTATAAATCAATGATCATATATGATCATATATCAGGAGGAGGATAAGTGGAGCAGAAGGTGGAAGATGATGTGGTGCAAGGGACAGTTGAGAGGGTCAGTCAGGAAGAAGTAGTGCAGGCAATTTGGAGAAATGAAAACAGGAAAGGCTGCAGGACCCTCGGAAGTAAAGTGTTGAGATGATTATTGTGAGTGGAGAGAAAGGGATTGGTATGATGGAGTTAGTAATGGTAATAAATAATTCCGTATTTTATATAGCACCTTTCCATAAGATCAAAGCGCTTTACATTTATTTCGCTGCCCCTAGGAAATCATCACATAATCATTTTAGTTTCATCTAGCCGACCGCCGCCGCTGGTTAGGCGCTCAAACCTATCCACTATAGATCGGGGTATTCCCCTAACAGCTCCCCAGATTTGGGTCGACGAGGCAATTGAGATTGCACAGGAACACAAACACGTTGACCATAGTGAGGCTCGAACTCACAATTTTAACGTTCTAGTGATCATGAGTCCTGTGCTTTTCCAATGAACCACACATGCTCAGAGAGTGTGCCATGCAGAGAGTGTTAGATGGAAGAGGAATGTCAGAGGAGTGGGCAGGGTGGTTCCAATTTTTAAAGGGAAAGGAATGCAATGGTTTGTTGTGCATATAGGGGTGTGAAATTATTGGGGTATGCAATGAATATTGTGAAGAAAGTAGTAGAGAATAGTATTCAGAGAATATTGGAAATGAATGAGATGCAATTATTTGGTTTTATGCTAGCAAAAGGATCGATAGACGCACTTTTCATATCGAGCTAAAGGGAAGAAACTGGTCGTGGATTTGGAGAAGGCATTTGAGTTCTGAGGAAAGTGATGGAGTGGGCGATGAGGAAGAGTCATGCCAAGGAATGTTTTAGAGCGATGATGAGTTTGTAAGAGGAGCAAAAACAAGAGTTAATGGGGTCTGAGGGGTTTGAGGTGAAGGTGGTTGTGCATCAAGGTCTGTACTGTCGCAGTGATATTTGCAATTGTGATTGATGATGTGGTTACAGAGAGTGCAAAGAAGGATCGAGGAGCAAGATATTGTAGGCTGATAGATTTTGGTCTTGAGTGGGCGGAGGGATTGAAAGAAAAGGGCAAGATACGGGTCTGAATGTAAATCTTGGGAAGACAAAAGTTTGGTGAGCGGGGTGAAGGAGGAAGTGTCCAGTGAGTAGTTACCCCATGTGGTATGGGCTGAAAGAGGTAAGAGCAAATTCAGTACGGGTAAAAGTGGGAAATGGGAGATGCACAAAAATGAAGAGTGTGACCCCAGATTGCCAAGATATTTTGTGTGCCGAAGTAACGAGAAAAGAGCCGAGGATGGTGGTCAGATGGAAAAGGTTGTGTGTGAGGTGGAATCGGTGAAGGAGTTTTGTACATAAGGGGGAAGGGTTTAATATACCTAGTGGATGCGCAAAAAAAAAAAAGCGGTTGCGACAACATAGAGTAAGGTTGGGTTGGTGAGTTTAAGGATGTGGAGAGTTCATAGATTCCTTTGAAGATTAAAGGATGGTGTAATAAGAGTTGTGTGTATCTGTGATGCTATATGGGAGTGAAACGTGTGTCAAGGCGAAACTGAGATGGGGATTTTTGAAAAGGACAGAGAAGAACGATGGAGAGAGTGAATGGTGGTGTAAGTTGATGATAGGAAGAAGACTGAGAGCTTGATGGCAGGTGTTGTGTTTGGAAAGAATTGGGTAGACTGCTTGGCGAAGGCGAACGGGTAACGTTGGGTATAGGGCACAATTGCCTATGAGGGATACAAGCTTCTTTTTTTAAAAGAAGGTCTATGAGTTCAATGTGGACATTGGACAGTTCGAGGAGGAAGGGATGACCAAAGAAGACATGAAGAAGCAGTGGAGGAGAAGTAGAGGATTGGGCTGAGATGAATCGGGCGAAGTGGAAGGAGGGGTTAATTGCGAATAATGTCTCATTGGATAACTTGAATACTGGCGCACTACTATCCATGGACATACTTTTCACAGTGTTACAGTAGGCCTACACTTAAGATTAATCATAACTTGTGTGTAGCATAAAATGTAGAAATAATGTTTCATTCAGTATTCAAAATTAATTTCCCTTCCTTTTGTCAATATTTTGCTAAAAAAAAAAAAAAAAAAAAAAAAAAAAACCCCCCACCCCCAACCACGCTGTTTTTTTTTTTTTGTTTTTTTTTTTTTGTCAATGTTAGACACTCATGCATTCATAGCTGA